>PVKE010007723.1:24043-49869 GCA_004027555.1 Craseonycteris thonglongyai
CGCCGGTCCCCAGGGCTGGACTGCGACATCGACGTCCCCAAGACGATCCAGCTGGTGCGGCGCCAGCGCTCGGGGATGGTGCAGACCGAGGCGCAGTACAAGTTCGTGTACCTGGCGCTGCAGCGGCACATCCAGGGCGAGCAGCGGCGCCTGCGCGCGCAGGCGGGGGCGGGGCCGCGCGGGGGCGGGGCCGGCGCGCGCGTCGCCATGGTGCCCGGCGTCCCCGCCCCCTCGCGCGCGCGCCCGCGGCCGGAGGAGCGCGGCTACGAGAACGTGAGCGCCGCGCCCGCCGCCCCGGCCCGCGCGCCCGCGGCGTGAGTGGGGGGCCCCGCGGGAGCCGGGCGGGCGCGGGGGCGCCTGCGCGCGCCCAGGGACCGAACCCCGTCTCCGCCAGCAGGACCCCGGAGCCCCCCGGCGGCGGCGCCTACGAGAACGTGCTCGGCTTCGGGAGGTGAGGGGCCCCGCGGCCGCGCCAGCACGCCCGGAGCCCCCGCGCCGCTGGCGGGGACCCCCCGCGCCGGGCCTGGGTGCAGGGGGCTGGGCGGCGGGGCGGCGGTTTCAATGCGCTGAGAGGCCCCCGGGACCCCGTGTCGCCCCGGGTGGGGTCCGGGGCTCGTCCCCGCCCGGCCCACGAGCGTGCGTGCTTGTGGGATGAGGGGGTGCTCACGTGCATGTGCAACGTGCCCGGCCCTGCCCGTGACCAGGGCGGGGCGCGCGCGCGAGTGGCGTGTCACTCACGGTCACTCACCGTCATGTGGCCCGTGGTCTCACACCCTCTGACGGCGCTGTGGCTTCGTGGTGTCCTCAGTAAAGTGCCTTGTTCCCAGTCCTGTGGCTTCCTTCGCTGGGGTCTGTGTATTGGGGCCCCCCCACCCCTGAGCCCACCCCCGCCAGGGGCCCGGCCGGCTGGAGCAGGAAGTCCTGGGCTTTGGGGTGAGGAGGCTGGGGCCGGGGGAAGCCAGAGCTGACCTGGGCGCTCCTGGCGGTGCCAGCCTCGGGGTGCAGGCCCCTGGGCCGACGGAGCCGCCTGCGGGTGGACGCTGGCAGGACTTGCCCGGGAGGGCCAGCCGGAGGGGCCTGGGGTCTGCGATCCTCGGGACACTCTGGTCCTCAGCACCGCTGTTGCTGTGCACCCGCAGGTCTCAGTTCCTGGGGGGCCTTGGGGTCCTGCAGCCCTCAGGCCCTTTGGGGGTGTGGCCCGGTGTGGCCACGGCCGAGCATGTGGGGGGCATCCCAGGTATTCTGGGCTCTCCCCTGCAGAAGGGCGCACAGGGTGAGGATACAAAGGTGGATACAAAATAATTTATTTAAAATGTGCAATTCAGGAGGGTGGGAGGGCGGCCGGGGGGCTGGGTGCTCGGCCCCTGGTCGGAGGGAAGGAAGGGGCCCGCCCTGCCTGGGGGAAACACGGAAATGAGACAGGAGTGGGGAGCCCCTGTGGGCGACTCTGTGCAGGGAGGGGGCTGGCCCGGCTCTGCTGGGCCTCGGTTTCCCCATCTGCGTGGTGGGGGTTGGGGGGTGTGTCCCCAGGGCTCCGAGGAGCCTGTGACACGTGGCGGCCTTGGGGACCCTTCTGCCCCCCCCTCAGGACCCAGCCCCACGCTCGGGGGCAGGTGAGCCAAACGGCGCCTTCAGAGACGTTGGGGCTCCTCCGAGGACTGACTCGCAGCAGCTGCTGCCCCGCGACTCCGGCTGCACGCGTGGAGCCCGGGGCCGCCCTAGGTGCCGGCCAGGGGCCCCAGCGAGCGCGCGGCCGTGTCGGGCACGGTGGGCGTGGCCGCGTGGCCGGGCGCGCGTGGCAGGCAGCGCAGGTTCCCCGTCTTGAGCGCGCACTGCACGGGCCAGAGCACCACGCAGAAGAGGACCAGCAGCAGCGCCGTGGCCAGCGCCGCGCGCTTCCAGTCCCCGCAGCGCGCCCAGCAGCGGGCCAGCCGGCCACGGCGGGGCGCGGGGCCGGGGGCGGCCGGGGCCGGGGCCGGGGCGGGCTCGGCGGGCTTGCGCAGGCCCACGTCCACGCACACGAAGCTGGGGGCCGCGAGGCCGGGGGCGGGCGGCGAGGGCCGGTAGCACAGCTTGGTGCCCTCCAGCCAGACGGGCGCCTCGCGCCGCAGGTGCGCCGGCATCTTGGCCTGCAGCTGGCGGCAGGTGCGCAGCGCGGGGGCCCCGGCGGCGGGCACGGCCGTGCGCTGCCGGCAGAACGGGCAGGGCACTGCCTCACAGCCCAGCCGGCCCGTTGGCTGGGCGGCCGCCAGCCGTGCCAGGCACTCCAGGCAGAAGACATGCGTGCAGGACAGCTCCTTGGGCGTCTTGAAGATGTTGTCATAGCCAGAGAAGCAGATGGAGCATTCCAGCGGGGAGGCCACCTTCTCGGAGCCAGGGGTGCCAGGGGTGCCGGGGGACCTGGGGCCGGTGACCGAGCCGGGGGACGTGGGGCTGGTGGCTGATCTGGGGGTCCTGGGGCCACTGGCCAAGCTGGGGGACGTGGGGCCGCTGGCCGACCCCGGGGACGTGGGGCTGGTGGCTGAGCTGGGGGACCTGGGGCCACTGGCCGAGCCGGGGGACATGGGGCCACTGGCCAAGCCGGGGGACGTGGGGCCGCTGGCCGACCTGGGGGACCTGGGGCCACTGGCCAAGCCGGGGGACGTGGGGCCACTGGCCGAGCCGGGGGACGTGGGGCTGGTGGCCGACCCCGGGGACGTGGGGCTGGTGGCCGAGCCGGGGGACGTGGGGCCGCTGGCCGACCCCGGGGACCTGGGCACTGGAGCTGTGGGGCTGCTTCGGCCAGGGGGCGGCATGGCCGTGTGCCACACCTGCTGGCCTGAGGACATGGTTCTCACCTGTGGGACAAGCAGACACCACTGAGTGACCCCAGGCTGCCCCGTCGCTGCAGGGTCAGCCTGTGGCTCCCCCCACCCCCTTTTGTCCACTGTCCCAGAGGTCCCAGGAAGAACACTGACCACCGGTCCCCACTCGCCCCTCCAGTCCTGGGGCTCAGGCCGGCCGGGCGGGGGCGCGGGGGTGGCTGAGGATGGAGGCCGTGTGCACACAGGTGTGTGCTCAGCGCTGGCCGGGCCCTGCCCGGCGGTGCCCCCGGGGCAGAACGGAAGGCGAGGATGCCAGGGGCCCTCAACAGTTACCGTTTACACCTGGGCTCTGCCAGGCTGGGCCCAGGTCCTGTGACACACAGCAGCCAGGCTGCAGGGAGGGCCGCTGGGAGGGTGGCCTGGCCGGGGGGCCCTGTGCGCTCATGGGGGGCACGGCTCTGGGCCCGGTGAGGTGGGATGAACACGGGTCCCAGTGTGGGCGCCTGGCACGTGACAAGGCCCTGGTGCTGGTCCTAAGCCCCCTGGAGGGGCGCGGGGGACTCCCCGGGCCACACACACGGCAGCACCCTCTTCCTGACCCATCTCCACGGAGGCCCCGTCCCCGTCCCCGTCCCCCGGGCCAGGCTCAGGGGGCCTGCCCAGCATCACCGGCCCAGCCGTGCGCCTCAGGACACCACGTGCTGGACAGAGATGGGGCGCCTGGGAAGCCCCTGCCATGTCGTGACCCCACGGGGCTCCGGGGTGGCCGGCGGGCCGATGCGATGGCCGGCGGGTGACCCACCGGGAAGGCTTGGCGGCGGCCGTGAGTCACGGTGACCGCGCGGTGCCGTCACCACGGCCACCCCGCAGCTCGGCGTGAGCTGGTGGCCTCGGGCGAGGCGGCAGCGGCCTCCCGAGGGTGTGGGGGTGCCGGCTGCCCTCCCCCCGGCCCGTGTGCCCCACAGAACCGGTTCCTCAGCGCGGAGGCCTCTCCCTGCCCGGGGCGCCCCACCCCGGGGCCGGGGCCGGTCAGAGGTGAGCGCCAGCCGAGCTGCCTTACCTGGCGGCCCGGGGTCAGCGGCGCCCGGCCACGGTCCTGCGGGCCGGCCAGGGCCCGGCTGTGAGGCGCGGGGCCCCCCAGCCCCGGCAGCGCCCGTCCTCCTCCTCCTCCTCCTCGGCTGCCCGGCCCGGGTGCTCCCGGCAGGCGGGCGTCTCTCACGGGGCGGCCCCGGGCTGGCAGGCGGGGTGCAGGGCGATGCGCGCGGGCGAGGAACGTGCGTCTGGGCGGTGGGTCCCGGCGGCTGCATTTATACCCGCGAGGTCCTGCCGGCCGGGGGCGTGGCCGGCCTCGCTGATTGGCCAGCCTCCCTGATTGGCCGGCCTCGCTGATTGGCGGGCCTCCCTGATTGGCGGGCCTCCCGTCCTCTCCCTGGCCGGCTGGTTGGCAGAGGGCGGGACGCAGAGGTGAGAGGTCACAGCCTGGGGTGAGCGGGAGGTCCTGAGCGCCTGCGTGGGCCCCCCACTCACCATCTCAGCTGGGCCCGCGCACCCCGCCCCGCTCGTGTACGCGGATGCCCTGCTCGCGTGCGCGTGCACGCGTGTGCGTGCGATTCTGTGCCCAGCCCCGCCCCCTGGAGCCTCTGGGGGCCGCGAGGGGAGTCCTGCTCGGGGTCCGGGTCAGAGGTCATGGTTTGGGGTCCGGGTCAGAGGTCATGGTTTGGGGTCCGCGAGTGCTGGGGGGCACCCTGGTTATACACACGGGACCCCAGAGCCCACGGGGTCCGAGCAGGCCACGGGCCAGCCCTGCGGGGGGCTTTGCAGGGGCGTGGCCTGTGCAGGGCGTGGCCTGTACATGGGGTGTGGCCTGCACCCCTCACGCCCACCCTGTGCCTGAGCCGTCCCTGCTGCTCCCCACTCAGGACGCCCCTGCCTCCCAGCCCCTGCGGCCGGTTCCCCCACATCCCGGCCGCACACAGGACACCTCAGTGCACGTCTGCGCTGGACTCAGGGCGGTGGGCCCCCCATTGCTGAGATGGGGCCAGCAAGGGTTGGGGTGCAGTGAGGGGTGGGGCAGTGAGGGTGGAGCTCAGAAAAGGGGCGGGGCCAATGAGGGCGGGGCCACGAAGGGGTGGGGCCAATGAGGGTGGAGTCCAGAAAGGGGTGGGGCCGGCAAGGGGTGGAGCTCAGAAAGGGGTGGGGCCAACGAGGGTGGAGCCCAGAAAGGGGTGGGGCCAGCAAGAATGGGGCGCAGTGAGGGGTGGGGTCACCAAGGAGGTGGGGCTCCGAGGGGGGTGTTGGGAATTCCAGCAGAGGATGGGGTTCAGTGTTCTCAGCCTGTGCATTATGGGGCTCTCAGTCCCATGGGAACTGTGACTTGGGGTCACATGCCTCCTCTAGGAAGTGTCCTCTTGACCCTCTGCTCTGGGAACACACTCCCCAGGGCTCCTGGGAATACCCCAGCTCTGAGGTCACTTGAGCTCCGTGGGCACCGTCAGGGCCCAGAGGCAAAGGGACAGGAAGGCGGAAGGAACGTGCCATCGGGGGCGTGACAGGCAGCCCTGCACAGGAGGCGGGGCTTGACCCTGGTTCGGGGGCGGGGCCAGGCACAGGGTCCCCACACCTGCTCGCGTGAGGGGACGGCCGTGCCTGTGGGGACTGAACATGCCCTGTGTGTGGGGGGGGGTGAGCGTGTGCACCGTTAGCCTGGCTGAGTGTGAGCACACGTCCTCATGTGTGCAGGTGCGTGCCGTGTGTGAGGGAGCGTGGGGATCACTGGGGGGAGGACAAGGCCCGATGACACCCCTGTCCCCAGTGGCTCATGGACGTAGGGCCCAGGTGCCCATCCTGGGCTGAAACGCGGCCCTCAGCCAGGCAGGGAGAGGACTGCAGCCGCCCCGGCCACGGTCCCCCAGCGCTGCCGGCACAAAGGGGCCCTGGGGGTCCGAGGGCCAAGCCTGACCTGTGCACGTGGGCTCAGGGTGTGGGGGACCCACCAGGGTGGCTCTGCCAGCCCCCCATGTGCACACAGCCACCCGCCTCTCCCGCCCGGCAGCCCGGCAGTAACAGCAAGGCCCCCAGAGGCTCCTGGGCAGGACCCCTGACCTCTCAGCCCCCCTCACACTGCTGAGCTCTGGGTGCTTCTAGTGCCAAGCGGATGAAGAAATGAGCTGCAGCTGTGACCCCAGTGTCCCCACTGCCCACCCCCCTGGGGTACAGCCCCCGAAAGGCCCCCACGTGGCTGACATGCTGAGGGTCAGGAGGGTCCAGGTGCCTGAGCTGAGGCCCCTCATGGGCCTGGCGTCTGGGTGAGGGTGAGGGCTGGGGGGGGGCTGTGCAGGGCCCCCCTCTGCAGAAGCCCCGCCCCCACCTCAGGTGCCCACCCACCACTTTCTGGCCTGGTTACCCATCAGGGTCTCAGCGCTAGTCAGCCCCAACCGTGGGGGCCGAGAGGAGGCCGGCCACACAGGCCTCAAGGGCCAGGAGGGGGCATCCCAGTGGGGGGGCTGGCAGGCAGACGGGGGTGAAAGGTCAAGTTCAAAGTTAAGTCCTTGCTGCTGGGGGGGCAGGGCATGGAGCTGGCCAGCGTGACCCTGAGTTTCAGGGGCGGGTGGCTGCCCCCTTTCCGGGCAGCAAATGTGCCCACGCTCAGCGGCCCCAGCACGGAGCCTCCTTCCACCCTGGACTTGGGGACAGACCTGCCTCCTCCCTCCCGGGGGCGGTGACCACCCTGCGAGGAGCCCCATGGTGACCTGTGTGGGGCGGTGGCCTCCAGGCGCCGTATCCGGCCTTTTACAGAAGAGCCCCTAAGGGACGCCCCACCTTAAACCTCAGGTCCTGACCTGGGCTGGGGCCCCGGGGACGACCTCCTGACACGAGGTGGCTCGGAACCGGCCTTTCTCCGGGGGGCCGCGTGCGGGGGTTGGGGCCAGCGCGACCCAGGTGTGGGGGCTGCTGGGTGGGGGTCTGGGCCCCACCCTGTTGTCCCCGGTGAGGGACAGTGCCCTCAGCTTGGGGGCAGCCAGGCTGCACAAGGAAGCCCCAAATGGTTTAGCCGACACCTGACTCCACGACGCTCCCTGCTCCCAGCTGCCGGGTGGGACGTGGCTCAGGTCTCCGTGGAGCTGTCCCCGGGGCGCCCCCACGGGGGAGCAGGGAGGTGGCCTCGGGCCCCGCGCGTGCACCACACACGAGGGGGTCCCGGCTGTGGGTCTGAGAACAGCCAGCGCGGGGAGGGCACCCTCCACACTCCCCTCCCCAGGGGCCGCCGGGCAGCTCAGCCCTAAAGGCCGGGCAGCCGGGGGGACACCCCGCGGGGCCAGCCTGTCCCCGGGGAGGCCGAGGCTGCGCAGCGCCTGGGGCCCGGGAGGGGGAAGAGACGAGGACAGCGGTGGCTCTGACTTTAGTACAAAATGCATTTCTGCTAAAAACAGGGGCCAGCAGGAAGCCAGCCCCTGGGAACGGGCGGTCACAGCGCGGGGGTCCCCGCCACAGCGCACGGCCCTGCAGGTGCCTCAGCCCGGGGGCCCCGTCCCGCCGGACAGCCGCGGGGACACCCCAGGGCCTGCCGCCTCGGAGGGTGCGGGTCTGCCCCCGGTCCTGTCCCGGGCGCTCTGTCCCCGTGAGGGGCCCAGACCCTCAGGGCCTCGTCCCCGCCGTCTCGGGGACGCGCGCTCCCGGTCACCGGCTGCGTCTGTTGCTGGGACACGGCTGAGCCGGGCGAGTGCAGGCCCATCCGAGGCCCGGCTCCGGCTCACACGTTGCTGACTCGGGGCTCCAGCACCGAGACGGCCAGGGGGCCCGAGTCCCGGCCCGAGGGCCGCTCTCGCCTGACGTAGCGCGGCTTCCGCACTGGAACGGGAGACGGTCGGGGTCAGGGCGCGGCTGGACGGCAGGGCCGACCCCCCAGAGCTCCGGCGAGGACGGCGAGGGCCCCGCACAGCCACAGGCCCCGATGCTGCGGGGCTGCGCGGGGGCCCCGAACGAGTCTGCACCCTAAGCCCCGGGACCTGCGCGTGTGGCCTCTCGGGGGAAGGGTCGTGGGCACAGGTGGGATTAAGGTGTCGAGAGGGGACCCTCCAGGCCCTAAACCCGGGGACCGCGTCCTAGGAGGAGGCAGGGGGACGGGAGGTGTCGGGAGGAGCCACGTGAAGGGGGGAGGGGAGCCGGGGACGTGCTGCCCGCGCCGCAGAGCTGGGGCGGCAGGTGCCCCACGAGGGCGGCAGGGGTGACCCGGGTCTGGCCGGGGACTCGGAGCCGCAGGGGAGGCCCGAGGGCCGCGGCGGATCGTGGCCGCTCCAGGGGACGTGGCCGCCGGGCCCGCAGCCACGGAGCCCCCGCCACCCCCGCCGCAGCCCCGGGAGAGCGCGTACCTGCCGGCGCTGGCGCGGGAATCGTGGCGGCCTTGAGGGGAGAGAAGGCGCGTGAGGCTGCGGCCCCGGAGGCACCGGCCCGTCCCCCAAACCACGCCGGCCCCCCGGGCTACTTACGGCTTCGCCAGGCTGCGGGGCTGCGGCTGCGGGGCAAGCACACGTGTCACGGGGCCACGCGGCCACGGCCGCAGGGGCTCCCCCGGCCCCGCCCCCCCGGTCCCCCACGCGGAACCCGCTGCCCGGGGCCCCGGGGGCCGCACCTTGCCCGCAGGGCAGCACGGACAGCCCGGCCTGAGTGCCGCTCTCGCCCCGGCGCTGCCTGAGCCGAACGCTGCGCCTGCAGTTCCGAGGGGCCTGGGAGACCCGGCCGCCCCCACCGCCCAGCTCTGCACACACGCGTGGGGCCTGCACCCCACACTCGGGGGGGCCCTTGTCAGCGACCCGCCTGACAGCCCCAGGAGCCCGGGACCCCGGGACCCTCCCCGGGAGGGGACTGAGGCCTTATTCTCAGACACCAGAGCCGAGTGACAAGCCAGCCCCCCGCACCGTGTCCCCAGGCGGCTGCCGGGCAGGAGCCCCGGCCGGGCAAGGCCCCCCACAGGCCGAGGCGGTACCTTTGTCTGTCCCGGGGCAGGGCCGGGGCGGCGCGCTGGCGCGCTTGAGGTAGAAGAACGTGGCCACCGTGAGGATGAGGCCCGAGCTCAGGAGGAACGTCCCCAGGAAGAGGGAGGCGGCCACTCCAGGGCCCCCTGCAAGGACGGTGGTGCTGAGCCCGCTGGGTCCCCGCAGGCCAGGCCCCACTGCGCAGCCCTGTGCCCTGGGGACGTCACGGGCCTCTCGGGAGGTGGGACGGGGAGCGGGCTCAGGAGTCCACCTGGGCACCAGCCCGGCCCCGGCGACCCGGCCCCGCAGCTGCCGTCCCCTGGAGCGGCCGCCCCGTGCCCTGTGAGGACCTGCCGTCCCCTGGAGCGGCCGCCCCGTGCCCTGTGAGGACCTGCCGTCCCCTGGAGCGGCCGCCCCGTGCCCTGTGAGGACCTGCCGTCCCCTGGAGCGGCCGCCCTGTGCCCGGCGCCCCCCGCCCTTTACGGCATGATAGCGTTGTGGGCGGGGCTCTGGGCCGGTGGGGACCCCCCAGCTGGGGGAGGGGACTCTCCGACCCCGAGACACAGGCCCAAGGCCAAGAGGAGGGACGAGTTCCAGCCAAGTCGCCAACCGCGTCCTGCCCCCAATCTGCTGCGCAGACGGTCAGCAGGGGGCCCAGCCGGGCACAGAGCCGACACCCCGACGATGCCCTGCACGGGCCTCGCGGCCCAGGGCCACTCGCCTCTGGTCCCAGCACCCAGAACACCCGAGCCCTCGACCCAGGCCCCAAGCGCCCTCTGCTGAAGGCCCGGGTGAGGGGTGCACGCCCCATTCCAGCCCCGTCCTCGCGGGAGGGCAGGACCCTGACAGGGCCCCGCATCCGGGGTGGGGGGCGCCCAGGCGGCCCGGCTGTCAGCTGTGCAGTGTCCCCCAAGCCCTGCGTCCCAAAGAGAGGGGCTTGGGGGGCGAGGGGGAGGGGAAGGGGCTTCCACTAACGAGGAGCGTTCGGAGGCACAGGGGGGGGGGCCGTGGCCACAGCCCCCGGCTGAGGCCGGTGGAGTCTGGCCGTGGCCCTGCTCTCGTCTGCTGGGCCCGACTTACCGACACTCGGCCGCCCCGGCGGCCCTGAGCTCCTGTTCACGGGGAGCTGCACGCCCCGGCCCGCAGCTGTGGGGAGCAGAGCTGTCAGCGCCCCGGGCTCCCCGAGCAGCCCAGACCCACGGGAAGGTCCTGGGCCGAGCAAGGACCCCGTGAGGACCCCCAGGGAACCAGAACCGAGGATGGAGGCGACCACAGACGTGGGGTGGCTGTGACCCCACCACTGTCCTGAGCAGACAAGACTTGGGGGCCGGACCACCCACCGCTCAGGGGACAAGGCGAGCCCCACCCGGTCCCGCAGGGCTGGCCGACGGGGCCCCTCGGTGAGGGGCGGGCCCGGGGGGGCGCGCGGGCGGTGGCCGGCGGCTTCTGCACACGGAGCCGCTGGAGGTGCCGTTGTGGCACCGCAGGCAGCTGACGCTCCCGTCCTCGTTCCAGCGCCTGTAGCAGCCTGTGGGGAAGGCACGCGGCTCAGCCCAGAGCAACGCGCCAGCCGCCGCCTCCCGGGAGCCCCTCCGCCTTCCGAGTCTGCTGGCTAACGGGTCCCGGGAGGCAGGACGGTGACGCCGGGCACGCCGGGCACGGCAGACGAGGAAGCAGAGCCGGCATCGCAGGGGCTCCTGGGGACGGGGGCCCGAAGCAGACAGCGGCCAGGTGGCCTTAGGCTCGTGACAGCCCAGAGGGGGCCTCCCAGGACCCCACACGGGGCCTGGACCCGAGCCCAGAGGTGACCTTTACCCTCTGGTGCCCCTGCACCCTTCCAGGGGTCCCAGATGCGGCCACCAGCAGCCCCACCATCCCCCTGGGAGCTGCCTGTGGTGTTGACGGCGCGTCAAGGACCGGGCTGCGCCTTCGCCATCTGGCACCCCCGCCCTGCGGCAGCGGCTGAGCAGACGGGCTTGCCGGGCACCGGCCCTGGGCGGGATCGGGGGAGAACCACAGGCCGAGGGCCCTTCACAGGGGGTTTTACTGGCGTTCGTGTACGTGGACGGTCCCCAGGCGCCGGCAGGGCCTGGGCGGCTGTGGGTGCTCTGACGCTCCCGCTAGGGGCCCAATCTACCCACTGACCCCCACGCAGCCATGCAGCTGGGCGACAGGTGGGCGTGGTGCCCGCGGGACAGGGCGCTCGGGGGGAATGGGCTCCCCGCTCCCTACAGCCACCAACGTGGCTTTGAACACGTAGCCTTTCTGACGGGGAAGTGCTCAGTGGGGCCTGAAGGGAACCAAGACAAGTCCCCTGAAACACGCCTCTGACACGTGATGACTGTCACTAAGAGCACCTGAGAAGTGGGGACAGGACAGGAAGACGCCCTCCCTGTCCTGGGAGGAGGGGCAGCCCCCGGGCAGGACACACGGCTGACGCGCCGGGTCGGGGTCACCGCCTCACGAGGGCCTGGGCTCAGGGCACCCGCGTGTCTGCGTGCTTCCCGTTCCCGCTCCGTCAGCTCGGGCCTCCCAGGGAGGGACGGCTCACGTCTGGCCTCCCCACGGCGGAGGGCCACCGTCCCCACACAGGGTCCGGCCCCCGCCACCCAGAAAGGGGCAGCCAGGCCAGGAGGGCCCTGGGTGGGCTGCCTGGTCCACGCCTTCCGCCCTCCCCCAGCCCATGCGGGGTCTGCGTGCCCCCTGCCCCCCACAGGGGGTGGGCTCAGGCCAGCTCACACCCACGTGCTTACCTGGGCCACAAGGGCTTGTGCCGGGGCAGGTGGTGTTGACGGCCACCGCGTCCCCACAGCACTCGGGCTGCTGGCCCTGGGGGGAGGCGGCGGTCAGTTCCTAGACCCCACAGCCGGAGGCTCGTGCCGGACGCAGGGCAGGCCGAGGGGGCCGCGGCAGGGCACCTCCAGAGCTCAGGCCCCTGCCACGGCGCTGGCCTCTTCTACAGTCGGTGCTGCGTGACCGTCCCCTTCTGGGGCTAAGTGAGGACTCACGGCCACACTCCCCGGGGCAGAACTCGGTGTCCCCGGGGAGTGTTTGATGACTGAATAAGCAACCATGTTCCCAGCACCTGGACTCCCGGGGCAGGGAGCAGTCATGGGGACCCGTCCCGGTCTCGGGTGCTCTGTGGTTTCCGCAGCCACGTCCTCCACGGCCTGCCCGGCGGCCCACTCACGGCTCTCCTCCACGTGGGCACTGCCACTCGCCTCGTGCCCACGGGTGGGCGGACTCCTCCGGAAACGTGCCTCAGCACATCCGTGTCGCTGGCTGGGGACAGAGGCCTGCGGGGACGCTGCCCAACGCCCCTGCGCGCCTGCAGTGACCGCTGTCCGCCCACCCGGCAGTCAGGATGGAGGGGCGGCTCTGCAGGGACCGTTTCAGCTGCACAACGGGGCAGGTTTGGCAAAGAGAAAGAAGGTTCCAGCAGGCAGAGCAGAGCGGGAACCGGCGGCGGGGCCTGGAGTGTGGGGCCCTCCGAGAGGCACGGGCCCCTCTGCCCCTGACCGTGGGTGTGGTCGTCTCTGGGGCCGGGCAGGGTGACCGCTGGGTGAAGGCACAGCCCTCACGAGGGGCGGGGACAAGGGCTGTGACACGAGCCTGACACCCATGCGCCCACCGGGCACCTACCGCGCCGTCTGCGGATTTGCTGGCCACTTCCGCCAGGAGCCCGGCCAGGAGGACGGCTCGCGGGAGCACCATGTTCCGGAACACAGGGTCTGCAACAGAGAGGGCACTGCGTGGGCGCGGGTGCCGCCAACTGGGCCTGGTCAGGCCGAGGAGGGGGGCACTCACCTGGCCCCCCAGGACGCGAGCTGCAGACATCCAGGTTCTCAGTGTCCAGCAATCAGCAGCCCGGAGCCTCAGGCCCGAGTCCCGCTGGTCCGAGGCCTACAAACCAAGGTGCCAGGTGAGGCCGACCGCGGTCCCTGAGCAGCCACACCCGGTGGGAGTTCCCGTGAGGAGCCCCCACACGGGGACCGACGGCCGCAGCCAGCCACCTGGATCCGGGCTCTGGACTAGCGTTCCTACACGAGTTCATGCGGCGTGGCCGACCGCACCTCCTTCTGTCCTCACGAACCCCGAATTCACATCTCAAGCATCTTCACCCAAGACGTACCTGAGGCGGGGAGGGTGTCTATGGGGGGACGCAGGCCACTCCCGCTTTGCTCACGGCAGAGTGCGTGGAGGGCACCCACTTGGGCCGACAGCACTCGGCGCCTAACTGCCACACGGGCAGGAGTGAGCAGAAGGCTGAGGGGGGACGGGCAGGAGTGCAGACACACAGACAGGACCGCAGGAGGAGCACACCTGCTAAGGCCCAAGCACGCGACGGCCCGCACGGCTCAGCGCCTGAGCCGCCACACTCCCGACAGAACCAGAGGGTCACGCACACAGCTGCACGCCCACGGGGTGGACCGTCACGCGGTTCTAACAAAGTCCTGTTAACTCGCATTGGGTAACCGTAGCTACACTCAGGCCCAAACACAGCTAAACATGCTGAGGCAACAGCTCTCAAAAGACCTTTTTTTGACTCGATAAAACAGCTGCAGGGCTGAGGCCGAACAGGGGATTTCAGGTTCCAAACGGAACTGCCCCTGCTCCCCTCCCAGGTGGGGGCTGAGGAACAGGCACCCCCTGCCTGGAGGGGCCTGGGGGAGGATGGGGTGGGGGGCGCCCAGCGGACACTCCTGAGACACGAGCTGGGGGTCTGCCGGCCACTCGCTTTGCACTCGGCTCCGTGCCATCCACGAAAAGCCACGCTTCTCCCGGGGACGTCGCCCTTCCCACGACGCAGCGACTGCCGACGCCACTGCACTGACGCTGGTCTACAGGACGCGACGATCAAACGCCACCTTTGCTTTTGGTCCACGTAATTTGTGCTGAGCAAGACGGCCTTTCCCTGCCTCATGGAAAAATCCAGAACTCACAGACCCTTCTGCTCTGGCAAGAGGGACCCTAAAGTCACTCGAAGTCACAAAACACCATTTCGGTTCAGGAATCAAAGTCCAAGATTCCGATCCACTTTCACCTGCTGCTGGTCAACCTTACAAAGGTGTGACTGACACACAGTGAACTGCCCCCGTCCAAGTGCACAACCCAGGGAGCTGGGAGCCTCCGTGTCTTCACTGCCTGTACCTTCTCCACTGCTCACACAGCCCTGTCTACACCCACAGGGGGGGTTAGAAATGCTTGTGACCGTGATAGGTGTGCAGGTTGCACACCTGGACACACTTGTCAATAGCAGTCAACCAGGGCGGACGCACGTCACTGTATGGGAATTACACCTCAAAGACTAACTGAACAAACACAATTTATTTTCTATTTTGACAACCCCACTGGAGCCAAAGAGCTAAATAACTGAGTAAAAAAATTGTACAAGGTAATGGGACATCTGGTGAGAATTTCAATTGTACTATATGTTCTCTCCCTGGTCTTACTTCTCAGAAGACTGCGTTTTAATGAAGAAAGGATGTCTTCAGGTCACTGTGACGCTAAGCACGTCACACACAAAGGTAACTGGGTGGATTATTTTGGTCACCAGTCAGGGGCTGGCAGGACAACCAGCAGGAAGCTCTGCCTGGTGACCGGCAGGCGCGAATGGACCACACTGCACAGGTGCTCCGGGCTGGAAGGCCGCTGTGGCCGGAGGGGGCCCGTGGCCCCTCAGCCTCCATGCTGCAGGTGGGCTGAGCTTTCTCCCCCGGAAGCACCACCAGGAGGGCCGGCGGGATCCCCACCCACCAGTGTCGGCGCCAGTGGTCAGCCACCCTGTAAGCAAAGGCGTGAAAAGCCGCTCGAATGAACACGGCGGAGGCCGCAGCGGCCTGCCGACGATCTGACTGGATGTAAAGGAATCTTCCCGTCGGGGGCCTGCCGCCTGGGTCCTGTGCATGGAGACACCCCTCAGAGGCATGCTTGGCCTCGGGGGCAGGGAATTCTCAGCCCTGCGGTGACTAGAGACTCACGGCGTGGTGTAAGAGGTGCTGGGAGGGTCCTGAGGGGGCTGCTGCTGACCAGCCCACTCAGGTGACCACCCGCCAAGACACGGGTTCGTTGGCTCTGCTTGGTGAAGATAGGAGGGCGGAGGTGCGGGTGTGCCAGCAAAAGTTTTCTGGGGCAGCCGGGAGGGCTCAGTGGGCTAGGCGCTCACTTTGCAGCCCTGGGGCCCGAGGATCGAATCCCGGGCCTGGCCTGTGTGGACCTGTATGCTGAACTGGGGAGTGGCTCCCAGTTCAGTTCTTGCCGGGGCCTATGCGGGAGGCTCCCGGCCCGTGTGGACCCACATGCTGAAGTGGGGTGAGCTTCCCAGCTCAGTTACTGCCAGGAACCATGTGGGAGGCTCCTGGCCCAGTTCCTGCCCCATGCAGCCCCGCACCCACCTGTGGAGTGAAACTATGTAGAAAACGAATGCTGTCAACTATGGAGACGGCTCTGGGCCCGCCCCCTTCTCTCTGTCTCTCTCTGTCTCTGTCAAAAATAAAATCAAGGGGAAGCTGGGATGGCTCAGTGGGTTGAGCACTGGCTTTGCAGCCCCAGAGACCAAGGATCGAATCCCGGGCCCGGCCCGTGTGGACCCACATGCTGAAGTGGGGTGAGCCCCTAGTTCAGTTCTTGCCACAGCCTATGCGGGAGGCTCCCAGCCCGTGTGGACCCAGATGCTGAAGTGGGGTGAGCCCCTAGTTCAGTTCTTGCCGGGGCCTATGCGGGAGGCTCCCGGCCCATGTGGACCCAGATGCTGAACTGGGCTGTGCCCCCAGCTCAGTTCTTGCCGGGACCCATGCGGGAGGCTCCCAGCCCAGTTCCTGCCCCATGCAGCCCTGTGCCCGCCTGTGGAGTGAAAATATATGGAAAACTAATGCTGTCAACTATGGAGACGGCTCTGGGCCCTCCCCATTCTCTCTGTCTCTGTCTATCAAAAACCAATAAAAATAAATCTTTAAAAAAACAAAAAAAGTTTTCTGGATAATCCCGATTTTATTTCCTTCTAGAAGCTTCTAAAAACAACGTGGCCGGTGATGTGAACACGGACTACGAGGCAGTTCTTGGCGGGGGCGCGGGGCGCCCGGCCTCCGGGGCCCTCCCGGGTGGGCCTCTCCCAGGCGCCCCGATCGCGGCCACGCACGACAGAGGCAGGTCCCCCTTCCGCCGCGACACCGAGAAAACGCAAAACTAAAATCGGGGGCCAAGTGTGACGTCATCGAGTGAACTAGGGGGCGGGGCCGGAGCGCCCACCTGGGCGACTCACGAGCTGAAACCACGGCGCCGCCGCCCACGCGCAACCGCGTCCCCACGAGCCCGGAGCCCCGGGGACGCCGGCGCCCACCCGCCCGAGGCCCGGAGCGCGCGTGGCCGCCTAGGCCTGCGGGGCTCGCGGGCGGGTCCCGGGTCCAGTTGCGGGGACCCCTGGGCTCACGACGCCCCCAGGGGTTCGGGCGGGCCCGGGTCCCCGCGGATCTGCGTTCAGCCTCCGCCGCCGCCTGGCCCGGGTGTGCGCGCCCCCCAGGGCCGCCCGCCCCCGGCCCCTCACTCACCCCGCGTCCTTCGGGATCCTCTTTCGTACCCCCCGCCCTCCAGGCGGTCGCGCCGCGCACCCTGGGATTTGTAGTCTCTGCTGGCGCCGCTCGAGGGTAGTCAGGGATCAAGCCTCCCAGCTCCAAACTACATGTCCCGGCGGCCCCCGCGAGGGCCGGCTCTCGCCAGCGAGTTCCGGCATAGAACTCTCGCGAGGCCGTAGGGGCGCGCGCGGAGCAACCTGGGAAGTGTGGTCTAGGGCGCCTCGGCCCTGGCCTCCCGGCCGCGGGGGAACCCGTAGAAGGACGGGCGGGCGGACTACACGCCCCAGAATTCCTCGTGCGGGCCGCCGGCGGCGTTGCTAGGAGACCAGGAAGCCGCGGGGCGGGCGTCCTCGCTCCGCCCGGCCGTCCCTGCTCCGTTGGGCCCGGGCGCTTGGCGCTCCCGCGCGAGCGGAGGCCCCGGTCACTGGGCTCGGCCCGCCTGCCCGCTGCGGAGGCTGCCGCCACAGGCCGGCAGCAGGACCGGTGGCAGGCGCGGGGGGCAAGCCCCGGGGTGCGGCCGAGGCCGGTGTGCACGCTGCCGCCGGCTCCACCGGAGGACGTGCGCGCGGGCGGCGTGGCCTCGCGACAGGCCCGCGATCGGGGCTCCGCCGACGCCCCGCTGCCGGCCCCCCTGCGCCGGGCGGGCCCGGCAGGTGCACCGGCTGCACGTCCCGAGCAGGAGCCGCAGGCCGGACCCTGCTCGTGGGCCCCCGTGCAGCCCCGTTCTGCCACCTCGGAACGCGCGGTGCCCAGCCCTGGCCGGGTCAGGATTCAATGCGGTGTCGCAGCACCTGCAACGCGACTGCCCTGGCACGCCTGGCACGCCTGGCACACCTGGCACCTGCAACGCGACTGCCCTGGCACGCCTGGCACCTGCAACGCGACTGCCCTGGCACGCCTGGCACACCTTGCACGCCTGGCACACCTGGCACCTGCAACGCGACTGCCCTGGCACGCTTGGCACGCCTGGCACCTGCAACGCGACTGCCCTGGCACGCCTGGCACACCTTGCACGCCTGGCACACCTTGCACGCCTGGCACCTGCAACGCGACTGCCCTGGCACGCTTGGCACGCCTGGCACCTGCAACGCCTGGCATGCCTGGCACGCCTGGCACACGCGCCCCTCGGCCGTGCTGAGCTGGCCCCCGGGGGACGGGTGTGCACAGAGCTGCCGGGAGGACGGAGTGAGACAGGCCACTGCCCTCGTGTCCAGCGCGCTGACACCTCCCCTGGTGGCCGCGTGGGCCCCACAGAGCACGCGGGTGGGCGGGGGGGGCTGCCGTCTGTGCCACGCGGCGGAGCCAGTCTTCACTGTGAGAGCCGTGTGTGGGCCCCTGAGTGTGAACAGGGACCTGTGACCTTGGCCTGGGTCAGCGAGGGCACGCACAGGTCTCCCCTGCACTTCCGGGTGAGTGTGAGTAGATGGAATCACACCGGCGTGACCTCAGTGCCGGGAAAGCCGGCTGGACAGGTTACTCTTCCCACGGAGGCTCCACCCGGCGAGCTCACGGGTACGGAGGGGGCTGGGCACGCTCCCCCAGGGTCAGCCCCAAAGACCGTGGGGTCCCGGTGATGGGACCGTGGCATCCTGAGCTGGCTCTGTCCCAACGGAGACACAAAGGCAGGTGGAACCTCTGCACGTGTGGGCCAGGCTCCGCCTCTGAGCTGCACGAGACAGAATCAGGGTGCGACCCTGAGGGCATCGGGTGACAGTCGGGTGCAACTTGCGGCTGCAGGTGTGTTAGATGCCTCAGGGTGGCTGGCACCCACCCACACCCAGGCCCCTGGCTCTGCCTTCTTCCCACTGGTCACCCCAAGTCCTGGGGGTTCTCTTCCCCTTTGCGATGCCGTCTCAGGACACCTGCCCCAGGTCTGAATGCCCAGTTTCCGTTGGAAACCGGGCGTTATTCTTGCAGCACGAGGCTGTTCTTCCAGCGAGAGTAGGAGGGATGGAGGGACTGGCACGCGTGTCTCCTCTCCCGGAGGACCGCGTCTGCGGAGCGTCTTCCGTTGGGCGCGGGAGGCGGGACCCCAGGGTGCCCATCGGGCCCCTGGCAGGAGTCAACGCCGCCTCCACGTCTGGCCTCACAGGGACAGCGTCCCGGTCCATACCGAGGGGGTCGCTGACGGCGGCAGGTCTTCAGGGCGGCGTGGCTCTTGCCGGCGAAGATAAAAGTGTTTGAGTTGTGCCTGGGGTTGTGCCAGCTGCTGGGGTCCGACGTGACCAGGAGGGGGACCCTGGGCCCCACAGACCAGGGCGCTGGAGAAGCGGACCTGCTGTCTGCTGTCCTGCACCCCCTGCCGGCCGCACGTGCCACAGTCGCTCCGTCTGGGAGCTGAGTTCTCACTTTTTCTTAAAATAAAAATTTATTGTTTTTGGCAGAGACAGAGAGCAGGGGGAGGGCCCAGCGCCGTCTCCATAGTTGTGCATCATCAGTTTTCTACCTGGTTACGTCCCACACAGGTGGGCGGGGGCCGTGCAGGGCGGGAACCGGGCCGGGGGGCCTCCCGCATGGGAAGCTCACCCCAGTTCAGCACGTGGGTCCCCACGGGCCGGGGCCGGGATTCAGTCCTCAGACCCGAGAGCTGCAAAGTGAGCACTTTGCCCGCTGAGCCCTCCCGGCTGCCCCTCACTGTCTTTCTTCTGAAGGACAGTGGATGTAGCCACCCCAGCGTCGCGTCACCGATGACTGAGGCTGCTTCAGCCCCAGGTCTCCCCAACCTGAGCTCTGCCACTCGCAGCGAATCATGCAGAAGCCGAGGGAGACAGCTTTGCTCTAGCGCAGGGGCCCCCAACCTTCTGGCTTCCCTGGGCCCCACGTAAAACACACTAACAGTAGCTGATGAGCTAAAAACCCCTCCATGTTTTAAGGAAGTTTACGAATGTGTGTGAGGCCGTGTTCAAAGCCGTCCCGGGTGGGCGCGGCCTGCGGACCTGAGTGGACAAGCTGGCCTAGCGCCGCTCAGAGTCGGCCGCGGGCTTCCTGGAAATGTGCCAGAGAACACCCACTGCCTCTCACCGTCACGCTTCCCACGCGGTCCGGAAGCTGGGGCCAGCGCCGGGCTAGGGTCAGAGTTAGGGGTCAGCTCAGGGCCGGGGTCAGAGTTAGGGGTCAGCTCAGGGCCAGGTGGGTCAGCGCCGGGCTAGGGTCAGAGTTAGGGGTCAGCTCAGGGCCGGGGTCAGAGTTAGGGGTCAGCTCAGGGCCAGGTGGGTCAGCGCCGGGCTAGGGTCAGAGTTAGGGGTCAGCTCAGGGCCAGGGTCAGAGTTAGGGGTCAGCTCAGGGCAGGGGTCAGCTCAGGGCCAGGTGGGTCAGCGCCGGGCTAGGGTCGGAGTTAGAGGTCAGCTTAGGGCCGGGGTCAGCTCAGGGCCGGGGTCAGAGTTAGGGGTCAGCTCAGGGCTGGGGTCAGCACAGGGCTAGGGTCAGAGTTAGGGGTCAGCTCAGGGCCAGGTGGGTCAGCGCCGGGCTAGGGTCGGAGTTAGAGGTCAGCTTAGGGCCGGGGTCAGCGCCGGGCTAGGGTCGGAGTCAGGGGTCAGCTCAGGGCCGGGGTCAGAGTTCGGGGTCAGCTTAGGGCTGGGGTCAGAGTTAGGGGTCAGCTCAGGGCTGGGGTCAGAGTTAGGGGTCAGCTTAGGGCCAGGGGGGGCCCTGCTGTGACAGCCCCAGCCTGGAGCCCAGGGAGCAGAGCAGGTGCCCGGCCTGTGCAAACCTGCGATGGGGTTACCTGTCCCCTCCCAGGGCGAGGGGACACCCAACAAGGCCTGTGACGCTGGAGTTGGGCACAGAGCATGGAGGGAATGTGCATGGGCAGTGGTCCCGGGCGAGACCCAGAGACACGTTCCTGGAAAATGAAGACGCCTCTTGGGAGTACGTCAAGTTAAAGGACAATCTCGACTGAGATGGAGAACGTTCACTATCTTCAGGGCACAGAGATGCAGGCGCCCACACGGCAGTCACATGGGGACAGGACCTGAAGGTCACAGGGCGGCCGGCGGACGCGGGCAGGTCCTGCAGAAACGCCCGGGTCCGTGTGGCAGCGCAGGGAGGGACGGTAGCCTTGGGAGGTCGTGGAAGTGGAGACAGCACACGTCTCGCGTTTGCAGTGCCCGTCCCGTGAGAGGCCGGCCCTGCCCCCGGAGCTTCGCCCAAATGAGGAAATCACCCAGACTGGGCATTTTAAGGCGAAATCCCACTACACTTACATCCAGTGTTAGAAGGTTTAAGAACGTTTTTGGAATAAGCCACCTACACGTGTAATCTTGGTGCCCACCCGCTACTTAAGTGAGAAGATGGTGTAAACACAGTTTAAACTACGTGGAGGTGGGCGACAGGCATAACGAGGCACTTTATTGAAGAAAATACCAGGTGGCGGTTAGCAGACGTCATCAGCCACCAGGGAAACGTGAGTCCCCCGGTCCCGGCTCCCACGGCATCAGAATGGCAGCCGCTGAAAACAGCGCCAACCCCCAGTGCTGGGCGGCTGTGGAGAACGGGGTCTCTGTGTCGCTGGCGGGAGCGGAAGGGACTGCAAGTGCATTCCCCGTGTCACCCGGCCGCCGCACGCCTGGGCGTTTGTTCCTCAGACATGACCACCTGTCCACAGAGAACCCCGCACACACTTGCTCAGTGCAGCTTTATTTAGAGCAGCCGCCGTAGGCTGGGAGCAACCAGGACCCCATCGGAAGGGGGGATGGTTACCCTGTGCGGTTCGGCCACACCAGGGAAATCTGCGAGCAATGGCTCAGGTGGGTCTTACAGGTATTTGCTGGGTTTAAAAAATCCAATTTCCAAGGATGCCGGGTTAGCAGGTTGAGCACTTGCCTTGCAACCTCGCGGTCTGGGGATCGAGCCCCGGCCCCAGGCCGTGCAGCCCCACATGCTGAGCTGCGGTGCAACCGGTGGCCACCAGGTGGCAGTGGAGGTTCTGGCCTCCCGGTTCCCCCCCACGTGGCCCCACGTGGCCCCACATCCTCCTGTGGAGTGAAACCACATCACAGCTGACCACGTGCAACTATGGAGCCTGCTCTGGGCCCTCCCCCTTCTAACTTACCGAACGTTCCCGGAACGACAAGCGTGTGGACGTTCGGACAGACAGCTGTCCATCAGGGGTCGGCAGGGGCAGGGCGGCTGGCGGGGGTCCTTGAAGAGCAGGACCCTGGACGCGACAGTGTCTGTGTCTTCGGTTTCTGTCCTGTTTCCCGAAACCCGGGGACGCTTCTCACGCTCAGCTTTCCCTACAACCTGGCTGTTTGTGCAAAGGGAGGTGCAGCCCCTCCGGGACCCACCACGTCAGCCAGGGGGGTCCCATCGGAGCTGCCGGCGGGCGGGACCTGCGACCCGCAGCCCAGACACCCCCGGCCGGGCCCCAGCCTGCACGGCAGCCGTGCCCAGGGGCTGGGAGTGTCACCGTCACCGCAGCAGGGACGTGCCTGGGCTCGCGCTGGCCCTCGGCTCCGCGGGGGCTGCTCTTCACTGTTCCCGGTCACCACGTGGCTGTTTCCCGGGGCCCAGGCGTGTGGGGAGCTGGGCAGGGGGGACCTGCCTCCCCTTCCAGGGGCAGAGCCCCCACAGGGCCCCCCGGGGTCGGGGGGAGCCCACGAACGAGCCTCATTATCTCCTCCAAGTGGGCAGTGCCAGGAGGCGGCTGGAAGGAGCCTTAGCTGCCGGGTTTACCCCACACCCGACACCACTCTCCCCGGCCGGCCGGGTTCCCGGGGCTTCTGGCTGCACGGCCGACGTCTGTCCTGTCCTTCCGTCAGACTGGGAGGACCCGGGGTGGGTGCCCCCGCCGGCCCCACCCTGCCCTGGCCTTCCGGGGCGTGGGGGGAGGGCCGCCTGCCCTGGGGGCACCGGCAGAGTCACCGGGGACACCGGCGGGCCTGGCACCTGCAGCTGGACTCGGGTCTGCGGGGTGGGGACGGGGTCACCCAAGGAACTGCGGGAAGAAGCCCCTGGTCAGTGCAGGGCTGGGGGGGACAGGGCCTGGGGGTGCCCGCCAGGCTGAGCCCTGGGGTCCCAAGCGCACACTGACCTTTCTGGGACCTTCTCCGCGCCCCAGGGACCCAGCCTCACAGCCCTGCGTCCGTGGGGGGCTGAGATGACCGGGTCACAGCTCCCGCGGGGGCTCGGCCAGCACCGGGCTGGGGGCTGGGCCGCAAGGCAAGATGCTGCCCGGCGACCTCGCCCCTCTGTCTGCAGGGACCCCACCCTCCCTTTGGGGGGGACTCAGGCCGCAGGGTCGCGGGCCTGGGGCGGGGGTTCGTCCCCGTGGACGACTCTGGGCTCGTGCCTCCGGGAAGGTGCGTTCTCCAGCCGGCCTGCAGGTGGCACCGCCGTCCGGCGACCGTGGCCGGTTCTGCGGCGGGAAGTGGGGCCCCCCGAGGCGCTGAAAGGGGTGCGGGTCCTCAGGACCTGGACGTGCGCGCCTCCCCGTGGAGGATGTGGGGGTGCTGAGGCAGCCCCTTCCCTGGGGCCCCCGCTCTCGACCTGAGCCTCCTGTTCATCTGCCCCAAAGCCCCAAACCATGGTGACCTGGGGGCCCCCCAAACCCTGGCCAGCACCCCGGGAGCAGACGTCAGACTCCGACCATGAGGCCTCCGGCCCCTCGTGCGCCTGGGCCCCCAGGTCCTCTGTGGTCACAGGGCCCCTTCCTGACGTCGCCCCCGCGCTGCTGTCTGGCTCTTCTGCCGTCCTCGCCCTCCCAGGCAGTGGGGGGGTCCCCTCTGCTCCCCTAGAAGAGCCAGAGCGTCCGTTCAGTCTGAGACGGTGTGGAGGGGGCGTCAGGGCCCAGGACCCGAGAGGCAGGACTCGCCGGGCACACAGGAGCTTTACCAGGAGGGCGGCTGGTGCGGCCATGGGGACCCCCACGCCCCGACGCCTGCAGTCAGACAGCCGGCTCTGGCCTGAGTCCCGAGGCAGGACACCGGCGCCCCAGCTGGAGGGGCCCACTGCCCTGTCCCTTCTAGACCCACCGGTGGCCCAGGAGCCGCCCTCAGCTGGACTCAGCCCCCAGTTCCAGCGTCAGCCTCGTCCAGACACGGCTGGGGTCACGTGGGACCGGCTGGCCCAGCCCAGTGGACACAGAACCAGCCCGGCCCCGGCTCTGTGGGGACTCAGGGTCTCGGCAGAGACGATTTCACACAACACAGTGACGCCCGGCAGGCGAGGCCCAGCACAGAAAGGCTGGACCCGGACAAGGGGCCCCCGTCCCTGCAGAACGGGGGTGTCGCGAGACCCCAGGGGCAGGAACGGGGGGGCGTGGGAGGCTTGCGGGGTCTGGAGAGGGGACAGCCTGGCCCCGGCGGCCCGGGCAGCGCGGTTGTGCAAACAGAATGTCTTTCCGAACTCCTCCCACTGTGTGTTTCTGACCCTTTGCCAGCCCGGCAGCAGAAGCAAACACAAACCCACACACACAATGAATGGCTTCCAGGGAACCAAGAGAAACCAGACCGTGTGGGCGATGACCCCGGCCAGCCGGTCTGACCCAGGCACGGTCAGCGGGCCTCGGGGGCCCCCGGACGTCCCCGCACGACTCAGGCCGCGGGGGGTGGCACTGCGGCCCATCTGGGGCCCCCTCCCTCTGGGGCTGTGGCCCTCGTGGGCAGCCCCGGGGGCCCTCCCACCCCACAAGGACGCTCTGCCTTCCTGTCCAGACGGGGACCCCAGGCCCTGCGTCCCCTCTGCCCACAGGGCTGCCAGGCGCCCCCGAGGAGCTGCCACAGGGTCGGCCCTGCAACTTCAGGCCCGTTTAATGCTTCATCCTGGGCACCTCGCCCCACCCTGGGCAAACATGTGTGTGGCCGTGATGGGCTCACCAGGGCGAAGGCCATGAGAGGCTCGTCACGGCCCAGGACGCGTGGGGACATCCCACAGCCCCCGCTGGTCCCAGAGGGTGGTCGGCGTGGGGGGCGGAGCGAATGCACCCGGATCCCGAGGACTGTGGGCCACGCGGAGACTCAATGCACAGGCCGGAGGCCGCGGAACAGGGCGCTGTGGGCACCTGTACCCTGTGCAGGGCGTGGGAGCTGGGAGCTGCCGGTGCCCACACAGGCCATGTCCCGGCCCCGGGGCCTCTGCGTGCTGATGGCGTGATAACAGGCACCGCCCGGGTTGTGGTCCAGAAAGATGCCAGAGGCAGCGGTCAGTGAGGCCACGCGGTGGGCGGCTTCTCAGTCGGGCTGGGGACGGGGGTGGGGCGTGGGTGTCTAATGGGGACAGGCTTCCAGCTTCGGAAGATGAGAAGGTTCCGGAGGTGATGGCGGCGACGTTTGCACACAGTGAGCTTCATGTCTGAACTTAGAAGGACCGCATTGTCTCCGTGTATAAGACGATACGTTTGTCTACTATGGTTAGACCAAAAATGGGGGTCGTCTTGCACACGGAAGTACCGCGTGAATTGATTTCTTAACGTGGGTTAGAAAAGTAGGGGGCATCTAATACGGGAGGGCATCTTAAACACGGAAAAATACAGTAGTTAAAAGGGTCATTTTTTTTTTTTTAGAGAGACAAAGAGAAGAGGAAGGGCCCAGAGCCGTGTCCATAGTTGCACATCGATAGTTGTGACACGGTTTCATTCTACACGCTGGACGTGGGGCCGCACGGGGTGAGAACCGAACCGGGGGCCCCCGGACGGCGGGTGACCAGTCGCACCGCAGTTCAGCACACGGGTGTGCAGGGCCGGGGCCGGGATTCGATCCCCGGGCCTCATGGTTGCAAGGCAAGCGCTCAGCTGCTGAGCAATCCCGGTCTCCCTAAGTTGTACGTTCTATGCATTTTTCACAATAAAAATGCAGTAGTGTTGTCAGGAAGCCACACATGAAGGTCAGACGCCGTATAAATCCATTTATATGAAACATCCACCGCAGGAAAATCCACAGAAACGGAACGCTGGGGGCTGGGGGCAGCCGCTTCATGGGGAGGGGTGATGAGAAGGTTCTGGAACCAGGGAGAGGCGGCATGTGCACGTGGGCAGCGTGGGAAGCAGAAGCCGTGGCTGCCCGGGGAGACGCCGTCGTGACCGCCGGAGCCGGGGGCCTAGGGACAGGCTTCCGTCCCTGCACATCTGACATCCGAGGGCTGCCGGGAAGAGACCCCGCTGCTGTGAGTGTGACGAGAACGGCCACGTGGCTGGATGCTCCCTGGACACCCTCGTGTGGCCTCAGAGCCAGGACACCCAGCCGGAGAACCCGGATGGGACCGGGCTCGTCACGGAGCCGCCGCTCGGCCTGGGGGCCCCAGACAAGCAGCGGACATGCATCTCATCCTGTCCAGATCAGGGCTGCCTGGCCCACGGCCCTGATGGGACCTCCGACGACAGGGGCCCGTCGTCCGAGGTGCCGCTTCCTGGGGCTTCAGCTCCACGCGCCCAACGGTAGTCAGAACCTTCCGTTCCCCGAGCCGGGCCGCAGCGTGGGCTCCAGGCGCCAGGCCCACACTGTCCTGGCCCCGCCCACAGGCCCACGCTGTCCTGGCCCCGCCCACAG
>PVKE010007724.1:0-49767 GCA_004027555.1 Craseonycteris thonglongyai
TCAGTGCATAGTTATTTCTATTTTACTTTTTGACAGATAGAGAGAGAGACAGAGACAGAGACAGTTAGAGAACCGAACTGTGGGAACTCCCCAGTTCAGCATGTGGGTCCTGCCTGGGCCGGAGCCGGGATTCGATCCTCGGTCCTCATGGCCTCAAAGCGAGCGCTCAACCCGCTGAGCCGTCCCGGCTTTCCCCGTGTACAAGTTTTTATGTAGACATATGTTTTCATTTCTCTAGGAATGTATTTGCTGGGTAATATGGTAACTCTATGTTTAACCTTTTGAGGAACTGCCAGACAAACACTGTGATTATTGTTTTTTTTAAGATTTATTGTTTGAGAGAGAGAAAGGGAGTGGGGGGGTCTCAGAGAACAGTTGTACAACATCAGTTGTAACATAATTTCATTCCATAGAGGTGGATATGGGGCTGTGGAGGGCAGAAGTCAAACTGGGGGCTTCCCGCATGGGAGGTGAGAACCTTTGCCACCATCTTGGCAGTTACCAGTTGCACTGCAATTCAGCATATGGGTTTGCATGGACCAGGGCTGGGATTTGATCCCCAGACCTCATGGTTGCAAAGGCAAGCACTCAACTTGGTGAGCTATCCTGGCATCCCCACCATGTGATTATTTTTTTTCCTGATTTTTTTTCACATAACATTAATCATATGCATTTTCACAAATTGCTGATGTACTTTGAACACATGGCTTTTAATGTTTGCAGCGTTCCAAATTTTAGTTAACTGATCCCTTCTTACTGGCATTTAAATTATTTCCAGTTTTCATTATTTTGAACAGCATTATTTCTGTAGAGCAGATTAGTCAAACCATTGGATCAAAGGACATAGGCAGTTTTAAGTTTCTTGGAGCATAATGATAAATTGCCTTCCAAAAAGTTGTGTCAGTTTGCATTCTGGTAAGTTGAGTTTTGGAATTTCGTTGTATACCACCTTATATTTTAATTGTCTCCCAAGGTAAGTCACCAGGGCAGGGACTTGTTTACGGTAGGCATCTTTGACCCCATGCCCCACTCAGTGTGTAGCACATAGTACAATTCCATGTTACACAAATGAGTGAGCACAAAAAAGGTTCAGATTAGTACAGTGGTTGGGGTAGGGAGAAGAATACAGATGACTGAGTCATTGTGAAGGTTGGCTCCATAGTACTTACCATCTTGTTGACATGGGGATTCAATGCAGACTCAGATGGTATGAAGGCATCTCAAGGCTATACTCCATAGTCATTTAGGGGCAGATGCTGGTAGTGATGATGGTCTGAAGACTGGCAGCAACTCTTTTTTGTACTCTACTCTGTGAGCAGCAGTCTTTATGCAAAGCCCTGGAAGAATTATCTTCACTAAGTTAGCGAGGTCACCAAACTCTCGATTCACCTGGATATCCTGAGGAGAAACTCATTACAAGACAGTACATTATCACTTTCTGAGAACTTGACTTTTTTACTTACACATATAAGGTCTTGAAGAAGCCCCTGGGGACATCTTCTCTCCCGTGGATGAAAATGTCATTACTCCCCAAACTGTTAAAATTAAGAAGACAAGGGTCTCATCTAGAGGCCTGATCTATTTCTTGATCTGGGGGCTCATTACGTAGGTATATTCTCTTTGTGAAAATTCACCAAGCTCTGCCCTTAATCTATGTGCACTTTTTAGTGTAAATGTTATTTCTCAATAAAATTAAAAAAAAAAGAAAGAAAGAAAGAAGCAAAGAAAAAAAAGAAAAGCAGAGAGGTTGGGGAAAAGAGAACTAGAGGTGAATGAGTCTTTTATGCACAGGCCATTTTCAATCTCATTCCATCTTCACAGTGACCCTGGGTGGTAGGATCCATTGCACATAAAGATAAGACTGAGTCCTGGGAAGTGCTTTATGAGAACTGTAAGAATTCAGGAATATTTCTCTTAAAGCTGAAGAACAAATCTGGGCTAGTCAGATTAGACTAATGATAACAGTTAAGGAACAAGAAAAGAGAACATTGCATTTAGATTAGTGTCAATCTGTAATTCAGAATCAAATATCCCATGTGATGAGTGAAGAACTTGGTTCCAGGCCTGTTTCATTCCAAATCCCGTGATATTTTCATTGTATGGAAAGCTTCTGATAATAACTCTTCACTGTATTGAATAAGCATGTATTTTGGTAGGATAATTTCATTTATCATTCCATTTTTTTAAGACATATGTTATTATTATTATTATTATTATTATTATTATTATTATTAGACAGAGAGCAGGGGGAGGGCCCAGAGCAGTCTCCATAGTTGACAGCATTAGTTTTCCATATAGTTTCACTCCACAGGTGGGCACAGGGCTGCACAGGGCTGGAACTGGGCCAGGAGCCTCCCAAATAGGCCCTGGCAAGAATTGAACTGGAGGCACACCCCAGTTCAGCATATGGGTCCGCATGGGCCGGGGCCGGGATTCGATCCTCCAGCTCCAGGGCTGCAAAGCGAGTGCTTAACCCGCTGAGCCATCCCAGCTTCCCAGGTTTTTTTTTTTGGGGGGGGGTGTTTTTTTTGGCGGGGGGGAGGGTAGAATAACAGAATCCAGTGCTAACAGGAATTCTCAGAGTAGAGGGAACATGGCCATGGCAAGCTATTCTCTCCAGCTTTAGCACCATAGAGATCAAGCAGGTAGAAGGAAAGAATAAGGATATCTGATACCAGTTGTCCCAAGCCTGAAGGACTAGAACTGTAAAAACACATCTCTGGAAAGGCTTTGACTCAAGTCTGGTTTGAAATAAATCAGGGTAGAATAAGCAGTGATTTGTGACCAGACTTTCTTTTAATAATTCATATTTGGGGATTATCTCCTTAATGTTAACTGCCTTAGAAAAGAGTGGCATTTGTTTCCATATTAAAAAGGCAGAATTGGATGAAAAGTGGTCCTGATTTCCCCCACAGCCACACAAGTGAGTATTATAGTACCACAATCCACCTGCAGGCAATACACGTTGGCTGGGGAAGTGGCTGAACCTGCAAATCCAAATGTCAGACAACAGTAAGCATCATGCTCCCTGAGCCACTTATTCTCTCTCAGGCAATGAAGAACCCAGGCAGGGGTCGGAGGTGAAAGCATGGCATTATCCCTAGTCAGGAGCAGGAGGAGAGCCAGAGTGGTGTTGTGACCTACATTCAAGCCTGGGGTAGAACTTGGACTTGGCCATGCTATGTACCTAGGCAGGGCACTCTATTTCTCTAAGCCCCACTTTCTTCCTCTAAATGATACCTCACAGGACTGTGGGGAGGATCAGAGTTGAGTTTATGAAAAGCTCTTACAGAAAAATCCAGAAGTTTCAGGGCAGACGCTGGATTATCCTGGACAAACTTGAGAACACCCAAGCAGCCTTCACTTTGCATGGGATTCCTGGACACCTAAGAAATACACATACACACAAAACTGAGAAAAGTTGATTCCCAAGGAGCCCGGGAGAGCAACACAAAAAGGAAAGAAGGATTCCTCATCTCTGATGATGTGCATCAGGAGAGCCCTACTGTCTCAGTTCAGAAGGTAGCTCCATTAGACAGAATGCTCTGGGTGAGGACGCAGGGACAGGGAAGAAAGAAAGGGAGTGGGCACTGGTTGAGCACCCACCTAGTGACTGGCTCTGTGCAGTATGCCAAGGATACAGATAGATGTGCTAGACACACTCCTGCCCTTAAAGAGCTTACCCACTGGTGGAGGTGAGGAAAACAAAACGTCATAAAAATGCACTGTTGGGGAAAGCTGGGATGGCTCAGCAGGTTAAGCACTCACTTTGGAGCCCTGGGGACTGAAGATGGAATTCCAGCCCTGGCCTGTGTGGACCCATATGCTGAACTGGGTGTGCTTTCCATGTGGGAGGCCCCCATTCAGTTCTTGCCCCCCGGTTCAGCCCCTGGCTTGTGGGAGCATGCCTCCAATGTGAGAAGCCCCCAGCCCAGCTCCCGCCCTGCATGGCCCCCGCCCACCTGTGTGGAATAAGACCGTGTTGAAAACTGATGACGTACAACTATGGAGACTGCTCTGGGCCCTCCCCCTTCTCTCTGTCTCTCTCTGTCTCTCAAAAACAATAAAAAGAAATCTTTTTAAAAATTAAAAAAAAAAAAGCAATGTGACAAGTGTCATGAAAGAATGTGCACCAACTCTACCTGGGAGGTAAAGGTTGGGTGAGTGATAAAACACCTGAGCTGAGCTTTACAGGTGAGGTGGGTTTTGCGGACATTTCAGCAAGAAGAGCAACAGGAGCAAAGATTAGAAATTGCTTTATATGTGAAGAATTCTGAGCAGCTTGGATGAGAGATGAACTTCAAGGCAGGAGGGAGGGATGAGTTGGCAGAGCTCAGATACCAATGACATGCTGTGAATGACACACCACCAAGCTTGAATTATCCAGAGGGAAGCCTCCGATGGGTTTAAAGCAGGAAGGGACAGAGGCATGTTTCTGGTTTGAAAGATCGCCTGGTAGTAGGTGGGAAGGAAGGGCCAGTAATAGGAAACTAGCAGGTCAACAGAACTTGAGAAGGAGGAGTGAGAAAAAGGAATGGGCAGCACTGCAGAGGGTGAGAAGATGGAGGGAAGATTTAGGAAAGAGCGGGAGGGACAAGCACTAGACCCCAGCTTCCAACTCAATGAGAAGGAGCACCCCCCTCCACATACACACCAAGAGGCAGCCCTAATAGGAAGATGATGTGTTCTGGTTGGACTCTCAGAATCCTACATGCCTGTGGGACATCCGGGGAACCACCCATCAGGTGAAAACATGCATCCAAGCTTAAGGGAAAGGTCTGGGTCCAGTGCAGGGGTAGGGGAGGCTTGAGCCTCAGGCTGGGGATGGAGGTGTTGTAGGGAGCTCCTCTGCCAGTTGAGGGAATTGAGGGCCATGCAGGGCTGGGGACTCCCTGGAGCTGGCAGTACTGTTTTCTGAGCACATACTGTCAACACAGTAGTCCTTATGGACCGGCTTTACCCTTGATTACACCATTCCCTTCGCTGTCTTCTGCTCAGCTGCTCTCTCCCCAATGGCACTTCTGGAGTAAGGGAACTTCTGCTATGCTCACAAGGCCTCAGGTAGGTCTAAGGATGGTTAACAGTACACCTAAGCTGACCTTGGGTTCCAGCAAGGCCAGAGGAAGAGCAGGGGAGGAGATGAAGGGGAAGCAAGTGTGTCCCACCCATCCTCAGCAGAGCATCACTCTGGTGGGCTAAAGAGAAAGAATAGCTGGGAGATGTGGTGATGCCACTGAGAGGGAAGTTTGGCGGGGAAAGATCTGAAGAAGTACATGGGCCAGGCCTGAGATGGGTGAGTGAATGACAAGGGGGAGAAGTGAAAGCCAGGAGGCCCTTTCCCCAATCTGGGCTCTGAACCTGTGTACCCTGCAGCCACTGGGGAGGGGAGATGTGGCAGGGGAGGGGTCTGTGGATAGGCAAAGGCAGGTCTGTGCTGGGCCTCCCCATCATGCTAGCACTCACAACAAGACTCCGCAGTGTCTGGTTGACCTGGAGGCCCAGGCCCAGGCTCAGGGCTCCCACTGCAGAGATGCGGTTGTTGCTGCAATAGAAAGATACGTGCATTGTACTCCCTTCTGAGAAGGTGTGCAGAGCCAGATTGTCCCAGGGTCCCAGCTGGCACTTCTGGTACATCCACAGTGTAGGGCTACAGTTCTAGCCTCCACTAACACAACAGGGACCCTGAGCAAGACGGTGTATAAAAGCTGGCTGGTGGGATGGCAGAATAGCTCAGCAGGTTGAGCACTTGCCTTGCAGCTACAAGGTCTGGGGTTTGAATCCAGGCCCTGGCCTGTGCAAACCCATATGCTGAAGTGCAGCAAAACTGGTAACTGCCGAGGTGGCCTCGAACGTTCCCACCTCCCGTGTGGGAGTTCCCCAGTTCAGTTCCCACCCCACACAGCCCCACATCTACCTGTGTGCAATGAAACTCTGTCACAACTTATGATGTACGACTATGGAGACTGCTCTGGGCCCGACCCCCTTATTTTTCTCTCTGTCTCTCTCTCACCTTCTCTCAAACAATAAAATAAATCTTAAAAAAAAAAAAAAGCTGGTTGATGACTCTGTTTCATCAGAGGCTCCCAGTGTTCAGTAAGATCACCCAGCAAACATACCTGGAGGTTCCCCACCCCCACCCCCACCACCATGGAGTTCAAGTGCTGCTTCCTGGCTCTCAGAGCTCAGCAGATGTTCTGCCCCAGCTGGTACCCTGTACCTGTCACCATGACAGCATCTGTTCTGGAAAACCACCTAGCTCTCCCCACTTATCCTGCTGGACCCAAACACTAGGTAGGTCTCAGCATGGCTCTTGGCCACTTGGTTTCTGAAGCCAGTCCCATTTCTCTCTGACTTCTCAGATCCCAATTCCAGCCTCGAATTTCAGCATCTCTCATGGCATCCTCTGGCGTTGGCTTCTTCCATGGGGAGGAAAGGAAAGCAGGACTATAGCACACAGGCCCTACTCACTCTGTAGTCCCTGGGAGGGGCTCAGCCACACAGTCCGTGACCTGTCAGGCCTCTACCTCTCTTCTTCCCTCTGGGCTTGCAGCTCCTGCTCTGGCTACCTGCTGAGGGCTATGACCCTGCCTATGCCTTGAGAAGCAGCCATGGGCTGAACAGGGCATGCGTGTGTGGGCCCACTTGTCAGAGTCAGCTCCTCTTCTTAAAGGGAGGAAAACTCACATAGCACCCAGCCCACATTAGGCTGTGCAGAAGAGGTTTTGCAATTTCTAGCCCCTGCCTGTGTGGTAGGGATTATGAGTCGAGCATATAAATGATGATCTCAAGTGATAGGACAGAGCTGGGTGCTCCCGGATTGTGGCTCAAGCCCCATCATGGGTAGATAGTAGTATGTTTGGGAGTTAAAGTGGTAAACAGCAGCAAGATCATGGAGCCCCGGGTCCCTGGTGTGGCTATGGGCCCAGAGACTGTGACACAGGTGTACTCTTTGCTCCTTACCTCATGTTGAGTTCCTCTAACACATTGTTGGTTCTAAGTACCTCACCCACTGCAGAGGCTCCAGGATCTCCAAAGCCGTTGTATGAGATGTCCAGGACTTTCAGGAAGATATTTGCCTAGAAAACAAAACAGTGAAGTTGTGGGACCACAGGTGATTGTGGAGAAAGCCAGGGCTACAACCTCTGAACCCAGGACACCAAAGTGCAAAGAGTGTGGACTGAGAGCAAAAGGACAGAGGTTCCAGGGAAGTATTGTGGCTCTGATGATGGTAACCAGTAGAGCTAAACAACCAGAAGCATAGCACAGAGGATGGGTGTGGATGACCCTGAGACGGGTTTCTGCCTGTGGCAGCAGGCCCAGGACACAGTGACCAGGCCCCATGCTCACTTGGGAGCCTCTTGAGGGCAGAAACCCCAAAGCAGAGTATCCCAGGGGCCTGGAGTTAGATGAAGTCTGTTCTGGGCACTGTAATGGGGAGAAGGATGGGAGTTTGTGGGTATGCTGGGAAGACAGAACTTGACTTGCCACTTTGTGGGGCAGGACCCCAGTTCAGCTCATCAGAGGGCAAAGCAGTGGCTGCCATTCCATGAGAAGGACCCCACAAAGGTAGCTGATACAGGGGGACTTTCAGGTGCTTTGTGCCACCCTAGCAATGGCTACAGCCACCTATTCCCTAGGCCCATGACCCACAATATCCAAGGGAGAAGATGGGCTATTAGAGTGTATACTGGGATCCAAGGATGCAAGGATGTCACTCAAGGAAGCATCTGTCCATGACCCACCGTGAGTATGTGCCACCAGACTGCATACTGTCCCCCGACCAACTGAGTGTCTTTGATGTCTAGGGAAATTATGCAGCATTTAGCTGTGAACCCTTCAGTAAGTGATGTGAGACTGAGCACAGTCATTAAATGGGTCTGGGAAAATTAAAGCTTCCCAACAAAATATTTCTTAAGCTTTGCTTAAAAGAGCCAAGGCTTATTCCTGAAAAGCTGCAACAAGGGGGAGCTGGCCCCTGGGAGACCTGCCTCCAAGCAGCAGTATGGAGGGGCTGACTGTGGAGTAGGTTGGGACCTCATACCTTCAGTCCCCTGGCAAAGGTGATGGCTCCGGAGCCTCGAAGGTGATTCCAGCTTATGTTAAGCTCAGTAAGTCCTATATTTTCTGCCAGGGCTGGTCCAAGTGTCTCCCCTTCAGAAATACCAAGACAGACCTTCTTATTCACTGTTAATTCCTTCAGAAAAAGATACTGATGCCTGCTGTGTGCTGGGGTCTCTGCTTAGCATGAGGCTCATGGAGTTGAACACAGCATGGACCAGCCCTGCCCCCTGTCCTCCACCTCCAAGGATTTCATATTTAATAGGGAAGACATAACTTAAAATAATGAGATGTACACTATTATAGTCTACAAACAGGTAGGCATGGGAACAGAGTGGGGGTTAACCCTGTTTAGGGGTGGAGATTAAGACAGAGAAGATAACCTTGAAGACTGAGGGACTCACCATGCATGTCTGCGTGCACAGTGGAGAGCAGAGATAAGAAAGAGGGAATGTGCAGATGCATTGGGGCACTTGTGAAAATGCAGGCAGGCCTGGTGCTGGGGTGGAGTGAAGCCAATAAAATGAGGTAGGAGTGATGGACAGTTGAAAGAGGCCTCCCTTGAATGCTAGGACAAGGGCCTTGGATACTGCCCTATTGATGGGGAGGAGTCAGGGAGGGCTTTAAGATGTGATAAGGCTGGAATCCTTAGCAGGTGTAGGGGACAGACTGGGATGGGCAGGGGCAAAGATGAGAGACTAGGGACCAGTTGAAATGTCTGTGCCATAGTCTAGGCAAGAGGTGACAAGGTTGGCACAGCTGTAGTGAGGAAAAAGGAATAGTGGTGGAGAAAGGAAATGGTAGAGCATGTGGGGTGAGAAATCCTGAGAGATATTTAGCATGTAAAGTGGGAAAAGCCCCACCCCACTGGACTCTGTCAGCACTCAATCAGACTGACCTGTTTCCAGGTCTCAGAAGTGCCAGCATCAACATACCACCCGGCTATCCCCCTGCGTGGAGCTGCTTATCTGCCTCTTCACCTGGTTAACAGCTCTTCATCCTTCTAGCCTAAGTTCCTGACATCAGAAAGCCTTGTCGGCCCAGCTGGGCTGGACCACTTCAGGACCTATGCCCACTGTGCTTCCATCCTTCCAGGCTTTGGCCATTAGACTTCCCTCTGCCTTGCCTGTCTCTCCCATCAGCCTGGGAGTCCCTCGGGGACCTGAATTTGACTCCTCTCCAGGGTTCCATCACCTAGCACAAGTCTAGAATGGCTGGTTTAAGGAAACACACAGAGGAAAAGCAGATGAAATGAGGGAGCGCTGCTCAGTCAGAACCTGCCACGGCAAATGTGTGTACTTTTAGCACCTTGGAGAGCTCCCTGCAAAGACACTTGGACAACCTGAGAACAGGACTCGGATTCCCTGTCCCATCACTGGGTCTGACTCCCACGAGTTCTCAGATAAGGTACTTTCCTCTTTCTTAGACACTTTTGAGGCTGGAAGGAGAGGGTGATTGTCCCCCACTTTGTAGGGAAGCCCCTACTTTGCTGAATAGCCAAAGGGTTAGAGGTTTGTTCTCTACGACCTCTTGTGTGTAGTTCAAATGCTTGGTCTTTGTGACCCATGCAACCAACCTACGAGAAAGGTGCTATGGTCGCCATGGGTCAGGTAGGGAAACTGAGACCCAAGAACTTTCACCACTTAAGGGAGTCAGACACACCTACAGATCTCTACTTGGGGAAACAAAATGGCCCCACTGAGTCTGTCCTTTTCTGTGCTGAAGACCCTTTACCCTATATTTGTGCAGCCTTCATGGGGCCTCAGCTTCCAGCCACCTCCATCCTGTCTGCCTCTCTGGTGCTTGCTCTCTGACCATGTAAACCCAGAGGGACACCTATGCTTAGCTTGTTGAAAATTTGAACTGAGTTTCTCTTTAAATTTCACTGACTTCTCACAGTAATTTTCTTAGGAGGCAAACTGGCTCTCTGGTAGTTAAATTCTAGGGATGCTTCTCACAGACCAAAGCCAGTACCACCCCACTCACTCTAAGCAGCTTGAGACAGAGCAGTGATTCACAAACTTTCTAGATCAGACAAATCTCCTGAGTCATCATTAAGATGCAGACACATGGGCTCCTGGATTCCAGGTGATTCTGTTTCTTTCTTTCTTTTTTTTATTGTTTTTGACAGAGAGAGACAGAGAGAAGGGGGAGGGCCCAGAGCAGTCTCCACAGTTGACTGCATTAGTTTTCAGTATAGTTTCACTCCACAGGTGGGTGTGGGGCTGCGCAGGGCAGGAACTGGGACAGAAGCCTCCTGCATAGGCGCCGGCAAGAACTGAACTGGGGGCACACCCCAGTTCAGCATATGGGTTTGCCCGGGTCCAGGCCATGCAGACCCATGTGCTGAACTAGGGAGTTCCCCCAGCTCAGCTCTCTGTCTCTGTCTCTGTATCTCTCTCTCTCTCTGTGTCAAAAAATTAATAAAATAAATAAATAAAAACTTAAAAAAAAAAAGTTCTGTGTGGAAGGACTGAGAAAGGGGACGGTCAAAGTGGGCCATGGGGAGCAGGAGCCCAGAGCATGGATGTTCAGAGTGGTCCTGCCAACTTGCACTCACCCCTGCCCCAGGAAGATGGGCTCCCATAGCCAGATATTACCTGCTTGGTCATTTAGCTGGTTATAGCTCAGGTCCAGGGACTTCAGGCCTGTATGGGCCAGCAGGAGTTCAGCAAGGGACTTGGCTGCCTGCTCCTCCAGGCTGTTCCCTGCCAGCTGCACCTTGTGCAGGGTTGGATTTGCTATGAGGGCAGCACAGATGGCCTGGGCTCCCACTGCTCCCAGCTGGTTCTCCGACAGGTCCACATCTAGGGGCCAGGCCACTTCACAGTCAGGGGGATCTAACACCAGGCACCACCCTCCTCCATTTCCCAAACTTCCAGGCCTAAGGCAGCAGAAGGGGCTTTGAAGTCTGACTGTCATGGGGTACATGGCGACCACCATGCATTGGCTGGGTCCCCTCAGGCCCCAGGCAGCGTCCCTGATGTTCATCCCGACCCTGTGTGTCCATGAACATCTTTGTTAAGGGGCTAAAATTACCTAGTTTGTATTGCTATGGTGAATGCTTATGATGGGGATGCAGCCACCCCATTGATATGTGCCTGGCAACAATGTAACCCACCCGCAGAAGCCCTCATTGCCACATTCTGGGGACTGGCACAATATTAATAATCCAGGTATGCTCAAGGCACTTATGTGGTCCATGAGCAGTTTCACTAATGCTCACCACATCCCCAAGGGCTAAGTGGTATTGTTGGGGCCATCCCAGCGATTGGAAACTGAGGCTCAGCAAGGTTGAGTTTCTTGCCTAGGGTCACCCTGCACTTCATTGGCAGAGGCAGCATTTCGATTCAGCCCTACCCAACTTCTCCCCAGCTCTCCCTCCTCTCATTCTGCCCAGGCCCCATCTCTCATCCTTCCCAGCCTCCACCTCTGTGTCAGGGGACTCTCTCCCTTGCAGTCAGGCATTGGGAGGCCACTGTATGCAGAACGTGCTGGCCAGCAGAGGAGAGGAGAGGAGAGGGTGGGGTGAGGTGGGATGAGTCAGGAAGGAAGTGGCATCCAGCATTGGGTGTACCACAGAGGGTCTAACTCCACCTCTGTCATGAGGCCCCTCCCAGCAACACCAGCAAACCCCAGTTGAGAAGGCCTGGCTGTGGGCCTGGCTACGGCCCACATCCCTCCGGAAAGGCAGGACTCAAGTCTGCCCACCTGCCCCAGGCTCTGTACCTACCACAGATGCTGCTGCTTTTGCTCAGGGCACTTGCCAGGGCCTCAGCGCCCGCTCCACAGAGCCCATTATCCCGAAGGTCCAGCCGCTTGACATACAGATTGGAAGTCAGTGAGGAAGCCAGAGCCCGAGCCCCCTGGAACAGAGAGGGGCTTGAGAGGCCTGGTCCTTCCCAGGGCTGAAGGCCCCAGACTCAGTTTGCTACTGCTCTGGCTTGTGTTTCCAGAGCTTGGCTCCCTCCATGCCTTCCAGTTGGAAGGCCCTCCCTTTCCCACATGCCCAGGGGACACCTGCTTCTCATACCTGCCTCTCATTCTATGCTCCACCAAGATCTTACTTCCTGGAGCCTCTCCTGACCTGTAGCACGTTAGGTGCTCACTGCAGGCTTCCAGCCCTTATACTGACCTCTATCATAACCCTATTGCCACCTATCACCCAGACAGGGGTTCCTGGCACAGAGAAAGGCCAGGTAGTGTATGAAATGGGCTCGGGAAAGGAGCTGTGCCCATGGCTGCTGCCTCCCAGTTTGTCTCCTAAGCCTGGCCCTAGGGTCTCTCCAGGGTTACCTGCGGCCCCAGGCCACGGTGCCGCAGGTTCAGCTCTGGTGCACTCCCTTGGCGCAGAAAGCAGGAGGCAGGTGTGACACTGTGTGCCCGATGGGACCTCAGGTAGAGGGTGTCCTTGACCAGTTCTCCAAGCCTGTTGGTGCCTGATAGGAAAAAGGGGAAGAATGTGGATCCCTCCCCAGGCACAGCCAGTCACCTTGCAAGGGCTCCCTTCTCCTCTGTCATGACCCAGGGTTTTTTGTAGAGATTTATTTTATTGTTTTGAGAAAAGGTGAGAGAGACAGAGAGAGAGAGAGAGAGAGAGAGAGAGAGAGAGAGAGAGAGAGGAGTGGGGAGGGCCCAGAGCAGTCTCTATAGTTGTACATCATTAGTTGTGACACAATTTCATTCCACAAATGTGGATGTGGGGCCACACTGGGTGGGAACCAAACTGGGGCCTCCCACCTGGGGGGCGAGAAACTTCGCCACTATCCCAGCAGTTACCAGTTGCACCACTGTTTAGAACGTGGGTTTGCACAGGCTGGGGTCAGGATTCGATCCCTGGAGCTTGCAGTTGCAAGGCAAGCATTCAACCTGCTGAGTTATCCCTGCATCCCCACACCCAGCATTTTACTGTCACTCTGGAACTCTGTTCAATGATGGAATTACTGATGTGGTCATGAGCTTTGCTGGGAGGACATAGGGCTGGAGTTGCACTGGGCTGCTCTAAAGGTGTTGCATGCACGGAGGGGTGCACTCCCTGCTCTGCTGGACAAGGGTCCCCTGTTCACTACGCCCCAGACTACTCTCTCCACTCCTGCTGGAGAGTTTCCTGAGGTGAAGAGACAGGTCTGTCCCCTCCTTCCTGTGCTCACCTTCTGTCTCCAGGTCGGAGTCCAAATCCACGTTTAAACCCTCCTCGACCTCTGAGACCCCTGTAAAATGCCCAGCGGCTGCCGGCACCTCTTCCTCTTGCTCTTCATTCTCCCCATGCTTCTTGCAGGGACTCCTCATAGTTATGTCCATTTTGCAGTTACCTGCACTGAGGTCCGGACTGAGTGAGACGCACTAGAGAGCAGCGGAGGATTTGGGCGGATCCTCCGGCTACATCGACCAATCGACCAATCGCATGTGGCATGCAGCGGACAGGCGCCCTCTGCAGCAATAGAAACGCTCTCCTCCGCGGCGGTCGCCTCGGCAACCTGGTGTTGTGGGTTGCTGCAGAAACCGCCGAGGTCTTCCCTGATCTTGAGTTTGCTCCTAGCTAGACGGTTAAGAGCGCGCGTCACGGGTCCAAGCACAAGGCTGGACGCTTTGAGGGCGCTTATTCTCCCTGCGGTTCTATGTGGTTCCAGCATCGACCGGGTTCCCACGGACTGGGGAGCATGCGGCACATGCCTAACTCTAGAGCTTGGGTGCATGGGGTTGGGGTAGGGACTGAGGGGTAGGAGGTAGGGGAGCTGTTCGCGGACATCATACAGGAGGACCTGGGAAACTGCAGAAGCCGGGCACCTCCTCTCTGGAGCCAGAGTCATGCCCTCACCCTGTGGGTCCCAGGTCTCTCTCATTCTCTAGTGGCGCAATATGCATCTTTCTTCACCAGGAACATTGCTCCTCACTGCCTTTGTTGAACTTCAGAATCTTCAAGTGTCAGCTCAGAGCTTTCCTTGACCGGAGTGGGGGTTGGGGGGATCTGGCAGAGAGAACGTCTGGAGAGGGTGGAAGGCCCAGGGCATCTGGGAGTTGGCTCCTGCCCTGAGTGGGTCCTGTTCCTTTAATAGCTGCTGGCCTGGCCCAGCTTGGGCTCCTGCTTTACCTCTTGTTCAGCTGTGACTGCAGCTGCTGTGCTGACTCATGTGCCCCAGCAGCCAGCAAGAGCCGGGAGCATGGGCTCCCCAGGGGCCCTGGCAGGCTGGGGGCTTCTGGATTACAAAACCGAGAAGTATGTGATGACCAGGAACTGGCGGGTGGGCATTCTGCAAAGGCTGCTGCAGCTCGGGGTCGTGATCTACGTCGTAGGGTAAGGAAATGGTTCCTGGCTACACTGGAGGGACCATGATGAGTCCTACTGGGCTGAGGGTTGAGGGTTTGACTCTTCAGGAGCTGGGTTGGTGGTAGTGGAGGGGGACAGATTGGGACAGGGTAGGGTTTAGGCAGAAGGATTTCTGTCTGTCTAGAGGCTAGCAGGTGCTAGTGCAAGCTGTGTGCTTGTGTCTTCCTATGTGTCCACCTGCCTATTTTCCTATTTGGGGCTCTGGGAACAGAGCAGAATGGGCTGCACCCCTGTCCAGGAGGCTCTAGGTGGGGCAGAAGGTAGCCCCTGACATTTATGAGAGCTGAAACAGTAATGCCCTTGATAGAAACCACCAGTTCCAGCAGGGTCAGGGGAATCTTTAAGGAGGAAGCTGGGTCTGGCCTGGACAGGGGTAGTGTTGGCTGGTGAAGGAGGCAGTAGTGGGCATCTCCAAGCACACAGGTGCCTGATAGGAGACACCCATGAGGGCACTGGCTCTTTGATGCCTGGCCTGTGCCTCTGGCCTGTGCAGGGCATTTGGAGTGGAAAATCAGGATGAAGAGGAGGCAGGGGCCCTGAGCTGCGAGCCTATAAAGTGTGAGGGAAAGGTTAAGCAAGTAGGACCCAGTTCTGCCACCACTCACCATGTGCCAGGGATACACCAGACTGCCTATCACCTCCTTCCTAGGTGGGCCCTCCTCGCCAAGAAAGGCTATCAGGCGCAGGACCTGGACCCCCAGGTTTCCGTTATCACCAAACTCAAAGGGGTTTCTGTGACCCAGATCAAGGAGCTGGGGAATCGGCTGTGGGACGTGGCCGACTTCGTGAAGCCGGCACAGGTGAGTGCCTCAGTGTAGCTGCCAGCCCCTGGCACCTCTGATACCACCCTTGCAGTGAGTGTGTGTGAGAGAGGCATGGAATGCCAGAGGGGGAATGCTGGCACTGTCATACGGCCAGGCTCAGGAAGACCTTTACAGAGCAGTGGCACCTGGACTGTAAGAAGTTTCCAGGTGGATAAAGGGGGACAGGTCAGGAAGCCAGGCCAGGGAAATACATTTACAAAGGCTGCATCTGCAAGAGTGAGTGGTATGTCTAGGGACTCACTCGAGCTTGAGTGGGGGGTGGGGGGGGGTCGTGGGGGGACCAGGGCCTGGAGCTTCCTAAAAGCTCCTCTCCCTGACCTGGGGGGCTGCTCTACAGCGCTCCTCCTCTGCCCCTCCCACATTGCATCTCCAGTCCCTTCTCCTTCCACCCAGATTGCCCACAGCCTGTTTCTACCTCTGTCCTAGTGATGCCTCAATTGTAGCCCGGTGCCCACCTGGGTGCACACCCACTATATCCAAAGAGAAATCATCTCTCTCTGCCAGTATGGCTTCTTTTAATCCACCAGTTCCAAAGCTGGACCCAGCTCAACACTTTCCTGCCCCTCCCTTTATCCCTTCTGTCTCCTAATAGTTTGCACTGCTGCCCATGCCATACTTGGATGAGGCTGTGGTCTTCTAGTGGGTCCCCAGGTGCATGCATGCGGCAGCCAGACTGAGTTTTCACTTATGACATCATCAGAGCCTGCCAGCTCTTGCTTTCCACCCTTGGAAGGCTCCCTGTCCATGATAGTGGCCATTAAGTCACTTCAGATCCATACCCCTCTGACCTCTGCCCAACTCTCCTCTCTTCCCCTTTGTGAGCTCTCACACTCAGCACACAGGCACCAGCCACTTTTCTGTCCTCAGCCGCTCTGACCAGGCAGAGCTCCCACATGCTCCCCTGGCCCTTGGCCATGCCTGCAATGAGGGGTCCACCTCCTCACTAGCCTGGGGTCAGGGGGCTGCCCAGCCCAACTCAGCTCTGGATCTTTAGTGCCTAGAAATGAGAAGCTCTTGGAAAATTCTGGTTGAGTGAATGAGAGTGAACATGAGAAATAAACTTGTCTCAAAGAAGCAGACATAGACTCAGAAATGGCCAGAAACCCAGCCAGCTTCCCATCCCTGCCTCAACTTCCCTCACTGAGGGCATTTTCTTGGGGCACAGGGCTGATGACTTGACGGGATCTGGACCCATTTCCTCATAAACCAAGCTGCCAGCTTGTGGCCTCTCCCAACAAGGGAACCTTTCAGGCATCAACTCTGACACTTGCCTTCTAGGGAGAGAATGTGTTCTTCTTGGTGACCAATTTCCTTGTGACGCCAGAACAAGTTCAGGGCAGATGCCCAGAGGTATGTTTGCTTAGGAGCCTCCCAGTGAGTCCCCAGTTTCTCTGCCATGTCCTCCCTTCTCCTCCCCAAGTGACTAAGGGTTCAGTATGTGTTACTGAACCCAGGCACTGGGCTAAACCTTTTTTTATTAATCATTTCATTTAGTCTTCACAAGTACTCTACTTGGTAGGAATTACTGCAATCCTCATTTAAGATGAGAAGACAGGCTCAGAGAGGTCGAGTTGCTTACCCAAGACCTCCCAGCCTTTGGGTGACAGGACTCTGGACCTCTGAGCAGTCTGTTTCCAGAACCTTCCACTGTCATTACCTGTGGGATATTCAGGCCCCTCTCCATCCTGGTTCTGCCTCTGGGCACTCTCCAGGTTGTCAGTGTGACACCCAGAGCTGGGCACAATGCTTGGGTGGGCTCTAATTGCAAGAGCCACGCTGGAAGATCACCTCCCCTTCTCTATACCCAGCCTCTATTAATGTGTCCTGAGGCAGTTTTCATTTTTGTGGGCAAACACAGAACACTCCCGCTTATGCTGGGTTCAGGCTCACTTATGATTTCAGTAATTTTCCCTATGACTGTGGTCAAGCCAGAGTCCCCCGCCCTTTGTTCATTTCTCATGCAGAAATTCCAGTTCTCCCCCTGAAATCTCACATTTTCCCCTCTCCTGGGCATATTATCCAGCAAGGGTTCTCTGCCCAACATACTTTGGCATCTGCTTTTGAGAAAAGAAAGAGCTTTTACTTGGGAGTTTGGCCAACAAGGAGACAGGGCAAGGCTCAAATCTACTTGTATCACCCAGATTCAGGGTTCAGGGTGGGATGTTAAGGGGTTTCAGTTCCAGATCTTTCTGGACAGTGGATACTTCACTTTTGAATGGGTTCCTGCATTCAGGTTCAGGTTCTGGTCATGTCCCACCCAGTCCTTTGGTTCAGTTGGGGGCTGGGTGGGTGAGTAGTTAAGGGTTCACAAATATTACTCATGAGTGGTGTTCCAAGATTTAAGCTGTGGTTCTGGGTTTTGTTCATTCTTCAATCTTGAGGACTAGGGGACAACCGCTGTAGCTACTTCTGGCTGATAAGTGGAATAAGTAAGTCAGGAAGAGTGTAGGAAAGAATAAGGAAATAGAGTACCAGAATTATACAAGCAAATATCACAACCAGGAAAGTAAAACATATTGTTTAAACAACAACAAAAACAGACCAGCAAATCAAGATAGATAATTTAGGTTTATAGGCCCGGTCCTGACTCTTGGACACAAGCAGTGTACTTTCGAGACATCAGTATCTTCTCTTCCTGGCCACGCGGGTTCTCAGTTGCCCTATTTCTTTTTTTTCAAACTTTTATTTTTTTATGTTATTGTTTTTGACAGAGAGAGGAAGGGAGGGAGGGAGGGAGGGAGGGAGGGAGGGAGGGAGAGAGAGAGAGAGAGAGAGAGAGAGATACAGAGACAGAGACAGAGAAAGAACTGAACTGGGGGAACTTCCCAGCTCAGCACATGGGTCCGCACGGGCTGGAGCGGGGACTCGATCCTCAGTCCCTGGCGCTGCAAAGTGAGCGCTCAACCCACTGAGCCATCCCGGCTTCCCCCCTATTTCTTTTTAAAAGTAATCAGCTAGGGGAAGCTGGGATGGCTCAGTGGGTTAAGCGCTTAGTTTGCAGCCCTGGAGCCCAAGGATCGAATCCTGGCTCCAGCCCAGGCGGACCCATATGCTGAACTGGGTTTGCCCCCAGTTCATTTCTTGCCGGGGTCTATGTGGGAGGCTCCCGGCCCAGTTCCTGCTCTGTGCAGCCCTGCACCCACCTGTGGAGTGAAACTAATTAGTTATATGGAAAACTAATGCTGTCAACTATGGAGACTGCTCTGGGCCCGCCCCCTTCTCTCTGTCTCTATCTGTCTATCTCTCCCTCTGTCAAAAAAAAAAAAAAGAGAACAATAAAAAAATTAAAAATAAATAAAAAAATAAAAGTAACCAGCTAGAAGGACTTCATAGAGTCCATTCCAATTAGGTTGTAGTTGATCCTCAGAGTGTTGATCTTTTCCAAATCTTGAGTGGCGGATGAAGTAGCACCTAGAGACTATACACATTTTATCGTATATCATTTTTCACAATATGATCACTTGAAATATTACATTAATATTTAATCTTAAATAAGAGTTTCCCATATAACATTTCATAAGGGCTTGCTTCTAGGGGCTACTCTTTACCCTAAGCAGGGCAACTGACAAGACCTTACCCCAACTTAAGTTGGTTTCTTGACATATTTTAGCAATTGTCTTTTTCAAGGTATGATTCATCTTTTCAGTCCCATTGACTGAGGCCTCCATGAAATATGTAATTTACATTGTATTCAGAGGGTCCCAGACACTTCCTGTGTTCCCTTGGCTATGACTTCTCTGAAGATGGTGGGGGTATTTTTAAATCCTTGTGGGAGTACTACCCAACAATATTGTTTCGTTTTTAGTCTCTGGATAGTTCTGATCAAAGGTAAGCAGTTCCTGGGAGTTAGGACTTACAGGTATGCAGTAAGAGGCAACTTTTAAGTCCAGAGCTGTAAACCAGCAAAAGTCTCCAGATAAAGTTGTAAGCACCACTGGCTGTTTAATATTTGATTAATGGCTCTGAAGGTGTTCCCAGGTCCTGTAATTTCTGGCCACTATCAGTGAGTTGTGGCATCTGGTGAAAGTTTTTGGGGAAAGTCCCTTTTCCTTCTTGCCAACAACAGTTGGGATGCTCTTATTTCCAGGGCCCTTCTTGTCTACAAAAGGCACATTGTTGTGGTCCAACAGATGGATGGCCTTTTAGTCAGGTCAGGGGGGCTCTGGGGATCTTACCCTGATTACGTTCTCTCCAACAAGTGTCTTGATTGATTGTTGTTAAGTGCTGTGGCCAGCAATACAGCGTGTCTTCTATCATGTTGTAAGCCTCAAAAACATTTTCAAGGAAGGTGGGTGGGTTCTCCTTGGGGCCTTGTTTGAGGCCTGTTTGTAACGTCCAGTTATGAGGCATAAGGCCCACTTCCGCAGGCAGATCCCAGCGGAAGCTTGTGGGGGGTCCGAGCCCACCTCCACCTGCGTCCACATGGAGCTTGCAGGATACGGTGGCTGGCTTTCCCCCAGGGCTGGCATTGTCAATACCAAGGTCACAGCAGGAGCTGAAGACAGGAGCCGAGGTGGGGGTTCCTGGCCCCAGTGCTGTCTGAGCCCACTGCTTCCTGCTGTGTCTCTACCTGGGCCTCAGGCGGGGTTTCCCACAGGACTGGAGGCTCAAGTGGGATTTTAAGGATGCTCAGGATGTGTGGGGAAAGGACCTGAGCTGTGAGAGATAAGGCACATCCAGAGTCGCCTGCTGCAGGGTGGGACTAGAGCCTAGATTTGGACTGGGGCTAGAAGGAGGTAGCCTGAGGTCTCAGGGACCCTGTGAACCCCACTAAAGAAACAATTTCCATCCCAGGAGCAGCAGAGAGCCCCTCATAGGCTCAGGGAGGGGCACTCCATCTTCTGTGCATGGGGTGGACCACTTAGGTTGGCAGATGTAGGCTGATGAGGGCAGGGGCAGGACCCCGTGGTGGTCACTGAGGGGTCCATTGGAGATGGTGACACAGCCAGAGTGGAGAGGGGCAGACTCAGGACACAGGTAGGGACAATGAGGCAAGACAGGTGGCCCTACACTGTCCTCTGCATACTTATTACAGTCCGACCCCCCACAAAATCCCACCATCACATCTGGCTTCTCAGAGTCCCTGAGCCTTTCCCTGGCACCGTTTTCCTCCTGCTGCCCCTGAGCTGGGGACCCTGGACAGCGGTGTCCATCCTCTATGCAGGCAGAACCATGTCTGTGCAAGTGCCTGACCCTCTCGAGTGCCTTCTTCTCTGGGCTCTGGGGACGGAAGCTTACCACCTTCCCCTTTTGGCTGATCATCAGAATACTGTGCCTGTACATACATTTATGTCTCTGTTTTACTAAAGAATAGGCAAGGAAGGGCCTAGTCTGTGGGGTCTTACTTCCCTACTCAGGCCCCTTGGACTAGGGTCCTGTCCTTTGTCTGCCACCTGGCATAAACTTACCCCTCCCAAAGTCCCTCCACCTTCCCTGCTGTAGGATCTGAATTGGGACCAGAGGAGCTGGGCCTTAATGAGTCACTTCTGCTCCCACTGGGGACAGAACTATCAAGAGAGGAGTCTCATATTGCCATGAAATACAGCATCCACACCCCATCCAGTTGGGGAGCTGCTCACCCTCCCTACTATGACCACCCCCTTTTATTTGCACCCTCCCGCTTTTCCATGTGCCGCCAAACTCAGGGAACTCTAAGGGGTAAGGTGGGGAGGGGTGTGTCCCTGCAGGGCTGGGTCACCCCCTGGCCCCTTAACAACTCTGCTCTCTTACTCACTTCAGCACCCCTCCATCCCACTGGCTAATTGCTGGGCCCATGAGGACTGTCCTGAAGGGGAGACAGGGACACAAAGCCACGGTAACTGTGGGCCCTGTCTTCCAGAGTCTCCACTGGGAATGGGGTCTGGGGGACAGGCTGGGACCCTGGGTGGTTCCTGAGTAGACCTGACAGTGCCTCTGTGTCTCTCCTTGCTGCCAATCGCCCCTTGCCCACCTCCACCATTCCAGGCCTAGAGTTTGTCTTATGTTTTCAAGGCATAAAAACAGGCCAGTGTGTGGTGTTCAACGGGACCCATAGGACCTGCGAGATCTGGGGCTGGTGCCCTGTGGAAAGTGGCACTGTGCCTGTGTAAGTCCCCCCCAACCCCCTGGGCAGGGCCCCAGGACCAGCAGAGCCTACCCCTCACCTACCCCTCCCCACACCGGCAGGAATCCCCTGCTGGTCCAGGCCAAGAACTTTACACTGTTCATCAGAAACACTGTCGCCTTCAGCAAGTTCAACTTCTCCAAGTAAGTGTGAGTGGGTCCTGGCCGGCCCCAGACCCTCTTGCTCCCTGCCTGGCCTGACCGCCGCTCCCCCGGCCCCTCTTAGGTCTAATGCCTTGGAGACCTGGGACAATACGTACTTCAAGCACTGCCGCTATGATCCACTCTCCAGCCCCTTCTGCCCAGTGTTCCGAATTGGGGACCTTGTGGCTGCAGCTGGAGGGGTCTTTGAGGACCTGGCGTTGCTGGTGGGTCTGTGGGGGTTAGGGTTCTGAGAGGGCTCAGGGAGGGTCTGGAGTCCATGTGCCAGTGAAGCAGTGGTGTGCTGTGTGCAGGGCGGCTCTGTGAGCATCCGTATGCTCTGGGATTGCGACCTGGATGTTGGGGGCTCCGACTGCCAGCCCCACTACTCCTTCCAGCTACAGGAGAGGAGCTACAACTTCAGGTGCCACCCCCATGGCCCCCATGACCCTCACTGCCCACCTGCTGCTCCTCAGCCAGGTCCTCCTCCACCTGTCCTGTGGAGGCCAGGACTGACCCCCACCCCAGCCTACCCCTCTGGATTCTCTGTTGTGTGCATGAAGTGGGGAGAGGCCCCAGGTCCCCGAGCAAAACTCTGCCCAGCCTCCTCTTGAGTTCTTCCCCCATCTGTCCCCACACTCCATGTTATAGCTAGGTCCCCTCACCCCCAGTCCCTCTTCCACCCCACCCTGCCCCCCAGCATCTTCTCTCCACAGCACAGAGGGTTGTCTTTTTTACTTTCCCCTTAAGGTTTTATTTAAATTTTTTAAATATCTATAGAAAATGTCAAAGATTAGTATCATGAACACCCATATACTCTTCTGGTTTCACCAGGTTTTCTTGTTTGTTTTTGTTTTATTACCATTTTGCCACATTTGCTTTCTCTTTCCCTCTCTTGAGTGATCCAGATATATTTAGATAGATTTCAAATGCAACCATTTGAAAGTGGCAGATATCCAGACATTCACCTTTCTCTACACTGTCTTGAGAATGAGAAACTTCCCCATGGGACCACTGTCCTATTGTCCCACCCAAGAAATTTAACATTGGCAGAACAGGCCAGCCACCGGACTCTCTCTTGCCCCCAGGACAGCCACTCACTGGTGGATGGCCTCGGGTGTGGAGGCCCGGAGCCTGCTCAAGCTCTATGGGATCCGCTTCGACATCCTGGTCACTGGGCGGGTAGGAGGGGTCAGGTGGGAGCACGGGTGGGGGGGGGGCAGGGCAGAGGTGGGAGAGGGTAACAACCATGGCTTGAGAGGCTCAGCCCAGGTGTCTCTCAGGCAGGGAAATTTGGGCTCATCCCCACGATCATCACTCTGGGCACCGGAGCAGCTTGGCTGGGCGTGGTGAGTCTGGCCAATGTGGGCTCCCCCTGGCCTTGGTGAGCACATGGCAGGCAGGCCTGAATGCACACTGCCTGCTGTTGAGTCTCAGGACTAGGGCTGGGGAGGTGGTGGGAGGGCAGGCTGGGGCCAGGACACAGGTCTGCCTTACCTTTCCCAGATCACCTTCTTCTGTGACCTGCTGCTGTTGTACGTGGATGGAGAAGCCCATTTCTACTGGACAACCAAGTATGAGGAGGTGAGCTGTGGGCCTGCCCTGCCACTGGGATCTGCTACATTTGGCAGATGTTGGCCGGAGTCCTGACCTGCTGTTCTCATCTGCAGGCAAAGGCCCCAAAGGTGACCACCAACCCTGAGCAGACACAGCTGGACTCTGCACCTCCATACCCAGGTGCCCAGGTGCCTTAGAGGGGGCCCAGCACCTTCCCCCATGGCCACTGCTGCTATGAGCCAGACATTGTCAACACCAGGGTGGCTCTGGTCAGGCTGTGTCCCCGACTTGCTGGTCCATTTGTAAGGCCTGTAACCATTCCCTGCTGGTTAGGGGGCTGGGAAGCATAGGGGCCCTGCCTTGGAGACCTCATGGATGAAGCCTCAGCAGAACCAGGCAGATTGTCCCTCCCGTGACTCCAGCCTCAGCGGGGTGCTGCTTAGGGAGCAACTGAAACCAGTTTTGTATAGAGATCTGCAATGGAACAGAAACCATGGAGAAGGGGAGAGCCCTGGGCACCACGGGGCAGCATGCTTGTCCATTGAGGCTCCTGCTGTGTGTCTGTTGAACTCTCTCCCATGTTCTACCCCCAGTGCTCCTTGCAGTGGTCTGCTCACCAACCCTCCCACTGACTGTGGCTGACTCCAGCCTTACCTGGTTCCCAGCCCTCTTCCCCCTGCCAACACCCCCATCACAGATAGAGCCCCCACCCTCTCAGCTGTGCTGCACTGGGGGCTGTGCAGCCACTAGGGTCTATAGCAAGGTAGAGGAGACCTGACAAGAAAGGTTATCTCAGCTGCTCTGGTGCTGGGTTGCCTAGGGCAGGTCCCACCCAGATTTTGGTTCTCGTCCATGGAATGGGGAGTAGGGTGGGCAGATGACCCAACCAACCAGGACCCCAAGAAGGGCACAGGCACCTCTTGGGCCCACATCTGCTCAGCTTATGACTACGGACCCTTGCCCAGTGGCAGCCCTCAACCTATGGAGGAATGAGATAGGGAGAAGATGTAAGGTCTGAGTTGGTAGTCATTGGGACCTTTATGACCTCTATATATTTCCTTGGTGACACCCCCAGCCCAACCCCCTGCAACCTGCTCCCTGGGCTTCCTGAGAGCCCTGGTGATGGAGATGATATACATCTGGAATTCACTCCGACCCAATGTCACACCTAAAAACTTATCTGGATAACTACATGCTAGAGGTCTTGACCATGACCCCAGGTGGAACCCAGTGGCTGAAGAAATGTACCTAATAAAAGACAGAGAGGCTCCAGCAGGCTGGCCTGGTTTTGGTTCTAGAATTCCCCGGAAGTCTGAATCCTGCCTGCTGGAGAATTTCCCTAGGCCCCGGAGATCCATGGTCAGGAAGCGGGAGACCAGTGCTACAGGAGTCAAACCCTCTCTCAGGTCCAGCGCAGGGGCAGGGCTTTGGGAGTACTCACCCCAGGATGATGAAGGGATGCTTCCTTATGGGTCTCTGGTAACCAGGGGCATGCTGGCAGCTTGCCAATGGAGTGACATGGGCCAGTTGGGAAGGGATGGGATGAGGCTTAGGCTGTTGTAGCATCTGGAATCATCTGGCACCTGGAATCTCAGCAGAACCTTGGGTTCATGCTGCCTCTCAATCTCCATAGTAGTATGTATAGGGAGGTAAGCTCAGAAGGGTGAAGAATATGGACCAGAGGCCTGGTTATTGGAGCGGGGTCACATGTACCTGGTTGTCCTTAGGACCCAGAGAAAGCTGATGACATGGCTGTAGGAAGTTGAGGAATAAGGCCTGCCAAAGCCAGCAGCCTCCTGGGTGATCCTTGCAGGCGAGAATGGGGAGTTGGAGATGTCTACAGTGGACATAGCACAGTCTTGGGGAGATCAGTGGGAGGAGGGGCAGAGTGGGCCTGGAGCCTCCCCACCCCACAGGACATGTGGGCTGAAAGTATTTGGAGCAGGCGTAGGCAGTTGTGTACCTATACACATACATGTGTACCATCCTGAGCCTTTATCTCAAAGCCCTTGAGGGGAATTGGCAGTGATAGAGAAAATTTGCACCAGCACGACAGCTGGACCTGAGCTTCGAAACAGCTGTTGCCTCAGTCCGCATGCAGGTTGCTCCCCAGAGCAGCCGTGTGAACCATGCGGGCACATGCCTGACAGGCACTGGCTCATGCAGGTGGCCTCTACATCCCTGGGTAACTGCAGGCACATGCCATGTTCTCTAGGCGTCCTGGGAAACCAAGGTGACCATGGAAATCTACTGCCCTTTCTTGGTGGCCTCCTGGGGCCCAGGCTCTCTGGATCCACCTTTGACTGGGTCATGTGGGGAGTCTGGGAGGAGAGTCTGATCCTGCTCCTGTCATGGACCCCTCCTCACCTGGAGCTTGTAGGGGGTGTACATAGCTCCCCTCTGAGCTGGGCAGAAGGCACCGGCCTGAGGGCAGGACCCTGGGACCCAAGCTGGCTATGTCCCTAACTCAGGGTTGTCCCAGGGCTGGCACCTTTCTCTTTAGAACCTAGGTATCTTTGCGGGGATTAGGGACAGTCACCTGGTTCCCAGGGGGCAGGCAAAGACTCAGTGCCACAAAGAACACCACAGTGGACACGGTGGCAGGCCACATGGCTGGTTGAGCAGTTATTATTGTGGATCCTTAGAACTACAGGCCTCTTTCCTACCTGCCCCACCCCACCTGCCCAGGTATCTGGAGTTGGTCATAAACTAAGAGATGCTGGGCAAGGAGTCCACCCAAACCAGCCCTGCCATGGCCCACTCCTAAAGACCCAAAGCTCAGAACCTGGGCTAAGCTCTAAAGTCCTGAGGACTCTCTAGCATGTGCAGACCTACAAACATGAGCTGCCCCAGACAGAGAGAGCTCCCAGCCCCTCCGGCCTTCTGAGGAGGTAGGGGGAGGGTGGGCAGATTCCCAGCTGTCCTCATGGACTGGCAGGCTACTCCATGTGGCTGGACTCCTGGACCAGTGCCTGGCTGGGGGGCTGCACGGCTTGCACTGTCTCCTCCAGGCTGCCACTGGGGAATACCACGTAGCGTGCAGTGGCCTCTTGCTGGTTCTCCTTGCTGTGCCAGATGCCATAGCCAAAATATACCACGAGTCCTGCAGGGGTTGCACAGCCTGAGGGGGAAGTTCCCAGCCCTTTGCCCTCCTTGCCCTCCTCCTGCAGCCCACCTGGGGCCCCAGCCTGGCCAGTACTCACCGATCAGCAGCCAGATGGAGAAGCGAAGCCAGGTCAGGTAGTTCAGCTTCAGCATGAGACAGATGTTGAGAAGGATGCTCAGGGCTGGAGTCAGGGGCACCAGGGGCATCTGAGGGAAATGGCAGGGCTGGGCTGAGCTGGGCTACAGGAAGGTCGACAGGCCCAGGGTCCACAGAGCCTTTTTCCACCTCTGCAGATTCTGGAGAAAAGTGCCCACCCTTCATGCAAAGAGAGGGGGGTGGGCATGGCTGGCCTCCCTAGCCCTGTGAGCCCTGGTTCATCTTGCCACGGCAGAGGAGGAAGGGGTGAAGGGAGCTGGCTGAGCTGACCGTGAGTGGGTGTCGGCTGGGGGAGGTACCTGGAAGGTGTTCTGCCGCCGCTGTTGCTGGTGGGCCCCCAGGACAAGGAGACTGAGTACAAATGTGGTAATGCTGAGCAGGAGCAGCAGGGTGTAGCCCCAGTTCGGGAGGTGCAGGGCTGAGTCCCCAAAGACCAGCACACAGCCCAAGGTGATGGCTGAGGCCACCATGACACTGAGCGCCCAAGCCACGGTGGCTCCAGGGTTGCATCTGCTCAGGAAGCCCAGGTAGGGCCTCAGGGATGGCCGCAGCTGCCCAGGCTCAGGGGCCGAGGCTTGCTCAGTGCCCACCAGCTTGGTGTGGTCATGGAAAGAGTTGTATTCCTTGGTCACAGGGCCAGGGCTGGCTGGACCTGGGGAACTAGATGGAGGAGGCTTCTGGAAGCGTAGCATGATTATGCTGGTGGCCACGAAGGTATAGGCCAGCAGTGTACCAATGGACAGGAACTGAACCAGTGCCTCCAGGTCCAGGAGCAGTGCCATGAAAGCCATGAGGACCCCAAACACCAGGATGCCCATCATGGGCACCTGTGTCCGGGGGTGCACATGGGCAAATGCCTGGAAGAAGAGCCCATCAGTGGCCATGGCATAGATGATTCGTGGTCCAGAGAAGAGGTTGAGGAGCAGGACAGTGTTCATGGCTGTGGAAGAGGGTGGAGGGCTGGTCAGCATGGTGGACATGGTCCTAACGGGAGCCTTTGCTGGGAACCAAGCACAGGCAGTCCCTTGAGAACATGAGCATGAGTTTTTCTGGGCTATTTGAGTGAGCTTGAGTATAAGTGGAATGTGAATTGTCACCCCACCACCACCCAGGAATAAGACAGCACAGTTTAGGTGATAGGCCCTTTGGAGGATCTGAAGAGGTCTGCCAGGAAAGGACCTGGAAGAACACGCCCAGAACTAATGATGTACAACTGGGGGGGGGCAATGAGTAGGTCTCTCCCAACAAGCCTAATAATTAGCACCTTTCTAACACTGAAGCCCAGATGAAGATATGTTCCCTGGGAGGCTTAGGGCAGGGCCCCACTTCCCAACTTCCTCCCACCTTATCTGGAAGGGCCCCTTACCGCAGATAGAACCAGCTGCCACAATGAGACCAGCCCAGCTGTAGCCGCGTCGGTAGAAGGCATCGGCAAGGGCTGAGTCAGGATCCAAGCTGTGCCAGGGAACCATGAGCGTGAGCACAGTGGAGACAAGGATGTAGGCGCTAGCCACCAGGCCAAGCGAGACCGCGATGGCTATAGGCACGGCTCGCTTCGGGTTCTGGGCCTCCTCGCAGGAGGCAGCAATGACATCAAAGCCCACAAAGGCAAAGAAGCAGGTGGCAGAGCCAGCCAAAATGCCAGAGAAGCCAAAGGGTGCAAAGCCACCCTCCTCAGGGCTCCAGTTGTGTGGGTGGGCCAGAACGAATCCCATGATGATGATGAAGAGGATGATGACTAGGCTGATGGCAGAGAGGGCATGGTTGAGCCAGGAGGAGATTCGGGCTCCACAGGAGGTCAAGGCAGAAGCCAAAAGGATGATGCCAGTGGCCAGGAAGTCAGGGTAGTGGGCCAGGAAGGGCACCTGCCAGACACCTATATGGGCCTCAGTGAAGTTACGGATGCGATGGCTGAATATGGAGTCCAGGTAGCCACTCCAGGCACGGGCCACGGCGGCACCACCAATGAGGTACTCAAGGAGCACATTCCAGCCAATGAGGAAGGCCCAAAGCTCGCCCATGGATACATAGGTGAACAAGTAAGCAGAGCCCGTGCGGGGCACACGAGCCCCGAACTCTGCATAGCACAGGGCGGCCAGCAGGGAGGCCACAGCAGCCACACCAAAGGACACAATCACAGCAGGACCAGCCATCTGCTTGGCCACGGTGCCCGTGAGCACATAGAGGCCTGAGCCCACCATGCCACCTATGCCCAGCAGGGTCAGGTCCAGTGTGGACAGGCAGCGCTGCAGTGATGTCTCCATAGAGGATCCCTCCAGTGGTTTCAGCCGGTTCAGCTTCTGACAGAGGTGCGCGAGACTCGTGGTGCTGGGCAGCCCCGGGGCCATGGTGGGCAGCTGGAAGGGGCACCACGTCAGCTGCTGGCACCTGCCAGTGTCAGAAGGGAATGACAGACTGCCCAACTGGGTCCTACTCAGCCTTCAGCCCTTGCTCTGTCCCCACCCTGGGGACCCCAGCACCTTTATCACTGGCCTGTTGGAGGGCTGGGATAGACAGGGGTCAGGGCCTGCCAGCTGGGTGGGCAGGGTCCCAGGGATCATGGCGACCTCTACTGCCTCCAGGGCAGAGGAGGGAGCCTGGTGGAGCCAGACCTGGGCCTGTTTCCAGATGGCGCTGAGCATGAGGTAGGGGCAGCCCGAGGAGCACTGCTGGGAACCACTCTGTGCCCTGGGATCCCAGAACCAGGTGGAAACCACAGGCTTCCTGGGAGCTGGGCCAGGCTGTTCCAGGACCCGGAACAGGAGCGGCTCTGCGGGCGCTAGGTGTAGCCCAGGCCGCCACCTGGCCTCAGACAGAGGCGGTCATCCCTCCCTCCCCACGCCCCACCGGGCTGGGAAGCCAAGGGCCCTCGCTCCCACCCACGGTGCCCGCCCGAGCCAGTCCCACCTTGCCCTTGTGACCAGGTACCCGATGGGGCTGAGCCTCTTCTGGAGCCCGAGTCCGTCCCCGCGAGACTCGCTGCGACCCACCTGCTGTCGCAGCTGCCGCGGCTGCTCTGCGCGCGCCCCGTGCTCTGAGCGCAGTGCGTGCTGGTGCCGCCCCGCGCTCAGGGCCCGCCCCCACCCCAGGCGCCCGATCCTGCACTGGGCCCCACCTCGCTGTCCCACGTGCACCCAGAGAGCTCCCCAGATCTAGGAAAGCCCCATTACTGCACAGTTCACAGATAAGTCAGCCTAAACCACCAGGTGAATGACTAGCCCAAATCACCTGGGTGACTTTGCAGACAGGTAAGGTCAAGGTCCAGGTCTAGAGGGGTCTGGAGCCCACCCATTTGCCACTGCTGCAGACACTCTCCTTAATCTGTCACCCCAACACATATACTCCACCCAGCTGGGCACAGAACAGCCTCCCCCCACCAGTGAGGGGTGTGGGAACTGCTGGTGTTAGGAAGGCTTCTGGTAAAATGAGGGTTTGGTCTGGCTCAGTGGCCCTGGGCAATCCCTGAGCTCTCCCTTAAAATGGGATTGGAGGGAGTGCATGGCTTTTGGGACTGCTCTGTGAACTTGTGTTCAGTGTTTGGCGGAACTTAATGCTGGCTATTCTAAGGCTGTCGCTACAGACTACACCCTAAAAGGAGGCAAGCAGACTCCTGGGGACAACCTCCAGACCCCTAGCTCAGGGGACCCCAGGGCCCCTCAGATGCCAATGGCAGCCCTTCCTATCCTAGGAGTACCTGTCAGGCCTGGAGGACCCTGGGAGATCAATCCCAACAGTAGCTTTCTTTCTTTCTTTCTTTCTTTTTTATATTTTTATTTATTTTTATTTTTGACAGAGAGAGAGAGAGAGAGAGAGAGAGATACAGAGACAGAGACAGAGAGAGAACTGAACTGGGCGAGCTCCCAGCTCAGCACATGGTACCGCACGGGCCGGGACCAGGATTCAATCCCTGGTCCCCAGCGCTGCAAAGCGAGCGCTCAACCCACTGAGCCATCCAGGCTTCCCCTAACAGTAGCTTACTAGTCATGGAAAATTGGTGAGGGGTACCATGTCCTGAGCACCTACTCCATGCCGGTCCCCACACCATGCATGGGCAGACCCTATGTCCCGTCCTGTGGCCATCACAGCCTCTCCTCAATCTTATTTATTCCTGAGGCTCAACAGTCTTTGTCCTTCTGCTCTTTCCATTTTTTTGCAAATGAAAAAGTTGGTGTGAATTGTGTTCACTTGCTCACAGCAGAATGATGACAATCCATTTAAGCAAAACAAAATCAAAAGATATTTTCTTCCCCCAGAACCTTATACATGTTTTCAGGTTTGTATGTAATCTGTGGAGTAGGATTTTAGGGCACCTGTAGCCTGTATGGCTCAATAGGATGGTGTTACAAGGTCTGACAATTAAGTTCATGAACTCATCCTATAAGAAGTGCTACTTACCTCATTACTGAATATCACTACAGTCACCTTCAAAGTACTCTCCTTGGGAAGCTACGCACCAACATCAGAGCTTAGTCCATCCTTCATAGCAATTTTAGAACTCTTTTTCTGGAATGGCTATCAGAGCCGTTGTTACATTACCTTTGATGTCCTGAATGTTGTCATCAAAATGTCTTCCTTTCAATATTTCCTTTACCTTCAGGTAAATACAAAAATTATTGAGGGCAAGATCAGGTGAGTAGGGAGGGTGTTCCAATACAGTTATTTGTTTGCTGGCTAAAAACTCCTTCACAGACAGTGCTGTGTGAGCTGGTGTATTGTCATGATGCAAGAGCCATGAGTCGGTGACAAAAAGTTCAGGTTGTTTTCATCTAACTTTTTCACACAGACTTCTCAGTACTTCTAAATAGTCAACCAAGTTGGTATAATTGGTATAATTAGTTGGTATAAATTCATAATGAACAATCCCTCTGATATTAAAAAAAGGTTAACAACACTGTTTTGACTCTTGATTTGGACTGACAGAACTTTTGTAGTTGTGGAGAATTGGTTGACTTCCTTGTATTGTGCACTTTGATGCTTTATTTCAGGGTTGAATTGCTACATCCATGTTTCATCACCAGTGATAACATGGCCCAAAACATCATCTTGCCTCTTCAAAAGGTCTTGGCAAACTTTGACTCTCTTTTGCTTTTATGTGTTGCTGAGCTCCTTGGGACTATTTTTGCACACACTTTTCTTATGCCAAGATTTTCAGTGAAGGTTTTCCTAACTGCTTCTCCATTGATGTTTACTTGGTCTGCTGTGCTTCTCAGTCAGCCAACAATTTTGACACACAATTATTATTATTATTATTATTATTATTATTATTATTGTTAAATTTAATGGGTGACATTGATTGGTAACAATTAGATAGTTTCCAGATGTACAAGTCCACATCACATCACCCATGCATCACATCGTGTGCCCACCACCCAGAATCAGCTCCCCTTCCATCACCATATATCCAGTGTTCACTCCCACCCCACCCCAACTCTTCCTTCCCCTTTCTCCCCCCTCTCCAGGTAACCATCAAACTATTGAGTGTTGACACACAATTAGATGAACTTTTGCATTGTTTTTGTCAGTTCTGCTTGTTCCCGGCCACCCTGATCTCTCATCAGTGACACTTTCTCTGCTCTCAGAAAAATGTTTAATCCATTTGTACAGTGCTGTTTTCTTCACGGCCTTATCCCTATCAACTTGGACTAACATGTCCCCAATTTCACTTTCACTCTTGCCAAGTTTAACAAGAAATTAATGTTTGTTCATTGCTCTAATTTAAGCTCCGACATTCTTTCAAAGGCAATAAAAACACGCAACAATGACAATGAATGCTACTCAGCAAGACACTGTCACACATTGACACAAACACAGCTGTGAGACACTAATATACTAAGGTTATGAAACCTTACTGAGTTGTTTGTACAGTGCTACCAATGTAGCGCACAGTGGAAAGTTCATGAATTTAATTGTTAGACCTTGTAGATACACCTACATCCCTCCCTTTCTTACACCAAAGTAGCACATAGTATATGAGTGCACACTCTTACTCATTTTTTTGAGCTCCCTGTTTATCAACGTACAAAGATCTGCATTGCCATTTCCTGTGGCATAGTATTGCAGTGAGTGGCTGGCTGTAGGTTACTCAGCTTGCTTTGTATCACTGGATACTCCGATATTTTCTAGTGTTTTACACATAAAAGTACAATAAGTAACCTGTGTATGAGCCACTTCTCACTGGTACAGATGTATATGAGATGCCAGGAGAGGATGGCTGTGTTTTTTTAGATGTTGTCAGATTCCTTACCATCAGCAATATATAAGAATTACTGTTTTCCCACAGTGCAGTAGGCTTCTGTCTTCATTTCGTTCATTTTTATATCCTCAGCTCATAAGTATCTATTAGGTAATTGTTGAATTAATACATTAATAGTTTACACTATCAATGGAACCCAACCAACATCTCTGTCATTGTGCAGTTCTGAAACAAATGGTGCTCAAGAGACAACCTTATATGGCGAGAGGTTAGAATGACCCTCTAACAGGACTTTACATGATCCAGCTCAAGTTTTACTTGTTCCCAGTTCACTGAGGCTGATGGCTCGTTATTTCAGCCTCAGTTTCCTCTCCTGATCACGGTGGTAGCTTCCAAACTATATAAAAACTCACACTGACTTCTGCATTCTCCCTTTGTAAAAGTTGGTTTTGAAGCTTTTTTTATTAGTCAGTGTACAACATGAAATCAAGCTGCTCAAAAAATTTTTTTAGAGGTTAGTTATTCCAAGTGTAAAGCCAAAGTATTTTCTCCTACCTGACAAGTAAAGGGAGCCTTCAGAGTTAGAAAACATGTGTGCTTATATCATAATTTTTAGGAGTTGTCAGTTTGTTTTTTAAGATTCATTTGATTATTTTTGACAGAGACAGAGACAGAAAGAGACAGAGAGAAGAGAGAGAGCCCAGAGCAGTCTCCATAGTTGTACGCCATCAGCTTTCGACATGGTTTCATTCCACACAGGTGGGCAGGGGTTGTGCAGGGCGAGAACTGGGTTTGGAGCCTCCCATATGGGAGGCACATCCCCTCAAGCCAGGGTCCGAACCCAGGGGGCAAGAACTGAACTGGGGGTCTCCCGCATGGGAAACACACCTCAGTTTAGCTTATGGGTCTGCACGGGCTAGGGCCAGAATTTGATCCTCAGTCCCAAGGACTGCAAAGCAAGCACTTAACCCACTGAGCCATCCCAGCTTCCCCTAAATCTTTAAAATATTATGTATTGATTGTTTGGAAGATGAGTTTATAATGGCTGTATTCCTATTCATAATTCACCTGTATCTCTCTCCAATCTGATAGGCAGGTGTTTACATATAAAATGATCACTGGAAACAGATGGGACATGATTTCTGAGAATACCTTAAGAAACCAAAATATTTTACAAATACAGTCACACACTGCATAATGACATTTTGGTCAATGACAGACTGCATATACAAACAATGGTGGTCCCATAAGATTATAATGGAGCTGAATTTCCTGTAAGAAATGAAAAGTTATGTGGTTCAGGAGGAATTTTTTTCTCTGTGGGACTTGGCAACAGATTCCCTCACTAAAGCACTTCGATTTCTGAGTGTACAGATGACATCCCAGTCAGATGGCCACTGACCCATTTCAGCTACATATATTCAGAGGGCACCACAGTCCTCCCCAATCTAGCTTGATGGTCTTCAGAGTACCTTGCTGTAAATTCTTTGTTGGGGACCTAAAATCAAGTACAAGGACACAGGTCCACAGGAGCTACCTTAGCAAGTATTAAGTGCCACTGCCACTTTAATAAGTTTTCTGTAGTAGTGTGGAACCAGCCTGTCCCTGTACTTTGGAAATATTTTCAGGTTTTAATGATGTAAAGCATAGATAAGTTTTATTTCTTCCATCAATTCAATGCCAGAGAGAAGATTTTGTGCCAGATAGGGTCAATGGAACCAGAACAAATTTCTAAATTCAAAATATTGAGTCCTCAGTTCCACACTTGGCATTTTGGTAACTCATGTGGATATTTGAAACTGGGGTGTTACTACTGGTATCACTAAATCCACTTGATTTCATAGGCATATAGAAATTAAACCAAGTTTAAATGTCCTGTGAAGTATTTTATTTGAAAAAAAAACGATCATGAATCTTTTTATGAAAAAAATGGCAACATCTTTATTTCTCACTTGGTAAGCTTAGAAATTTTGGCTCAAGTTTGCCTCAGATCTCCAGATTGTACAACCCTTTCATTTAATATAGGGTAGAAATTCTGCTGCCGCATTTCAGTTTTGTCCTGTGCATGATTACTGAACCCTGTCGATTTTTCCCTCTAGTATCTGTGCTTCCCTGAGCTTGGCTTGTCATGTTGCCTCCTCTGGCTCAGACCCTCACTGCTTCTGGTGGGCCTGCTGCCCGGGTGTTTTTTTAAGATTTATTTTATTGTTTTTGACAGAGACAGACAAAGACAGAAAGAAGGTGGAGGGCCCAGAGCTGTCTCTACAGTTGAATGTCATCAGCTTTCGACCTGGTTTCGTTCCACACAGGTGGGCGGGGGCCTTGCAGGGTGGGAACTGGGCTGGGGGCCTCCAGCACGGGAGGAGTGCCCCCTCGAGCCAGGGCTGAACCAGGGGGCAAGAATCAAACAGGGGGCCTCCCACATGGGAAGCACACAGCAGTTCAGCACATGGGTCTGCACGGGCCAGGACCGGGACCCGATTCTTGGTCCCTGGGGCTGCAAAGTGAGTGCTCAACCCGCTGAGCCATCCCGGCCTCCCCTGCCCTGAGTTTTTAACTAGGACTTCCCACTCTGGATTCTCTTCCTCTAGTTCAGGAGTCTGCATGGTTGGTGGATCAGCCGCCTGATTTTGTTGTTTTACATGAACACAGCCACACATGCTTAGTGGCCTTCTGTTGTAGCTGCTTTTGTGCTACAAAGATAAATAATTGAGTGGGTGTGACAGAGATGGCATGGTCTACCTGGCTTGCCCTTTATAGAAAAAGTTTGCCAATCCTGGATCTAGCTGACCTTGTATTCTGCCGCCAAAACCTCTGGTCCTGCCACCCCTGGTTCTGAAGCCTGGAATGCCTCTCCCTTGGTCCCAGCCTTGTAATATCACCTCCCACTTACCACACACACACAGACCACCTGCTATGGCAGTGGTAGCAGCAGTCGTAGGACTTCTGGCAGCGTGCCTGTCACTCTGCTATGTACAAACTGTTTAGTAGGAAAGCAGAGGGTATGAACTTCCCTCGCAATACCATAGTTGTGTACAGGGTAGAAAAGTCTTCTGCTATAGAGATCAACTCCCCCCTTGTTGAAGCCTATGGAGAAAGTGACATATGAAGAATCTAGAGCAGTGTCCTTCAGACAGAAGATAGTCCTGTCACCTAGGTACCTATCACGTGTCACAGTTGCTGGGACACAGCCTTACAGGCAGTTTGGGACTGAGCCAGAGTGGCTGGCTCTGGCCACTTGTCGCTCCTTGTTTGGAAACCAGCACCCTGTTTCACTAGCACCTTGACTGGTACAAAGGGCTCGGACTACAGGGTGAACCCAGCTTTCTCCCAGGTCGCCAGAGGGCACCTACAGCCTTCCATTTTGGGGAAAGCAGCCACCATTTCTGCGTTTAACAGAAGTTTCACACCGTGCTTTCTTCCTCTTCTTTGGCAAGTGGGCATCAACTACCACCCTCCACCACCATCCCTGGGGGAGACCTGGCCAAAGTGCAGCGGGCTATGTGCATGCTGATCACCGCCATTGCTGAGGCCTGGGCCCACCTGGACCACTAGTTCAATCTCATGTGTGCAAAGTGAGCCTTTGTGCACTGGTATGTGGGGGAAGGCATGGAGGAAGGGGAGTTCTCTGAGGCCCAGCAAGACCTGGCAGCTTTAGAGGAAGATTACAAGGAGGTGAATGTGGACTCTGGAAGCAGAGGCCAAAGAAGGGGAAGAATACTGAATGGGAGAGTGCAGCTGGTGAGTATACCTCTTCTGCTGTCTCCTGCCACCCCTCAGCTTGGCTAGTTTCAAGTTGTCATTAAAGTTTCTGTATTAAATCTGTCTGCTGTGGTGTTCATGTGCTCACAGGAGTGGACAGGACCCCAAAGCCTCCCGGGCCTGGTCTGGGCTACACGGTGCTGTGCTATTGGGGGTGGATACAGTACTACCCATATCTGTAAGGAGTCACTGCTTACCTGACAGGACCAGGGGTGGGGGTGTGGGGAACAGTCAATATTTCCAATCCAAGGTTTCAAAGCATAAAGATATACTAAGTTCTAGGAAAATTGAGTTAGGTTTTTCCATTGAATTTACCATTTTTCAGGCTTCTTCATTGTTTGGACATATGGACTGAAGTGTAAAAGCTTAGAACTGGTCTATGAAAGGGGGGTGTCCACAGAACCCCTAAACTGAGGGTCAAATGCGTAAGGTCAGGACATTTTGGAGGGAAAAGGGTTTTACTGGATTCTGGTTAGAAGCTCTGCACAGTTCATCTTTGTCCTCAATGTCGGTGGTGACTTGAAAGACAGCACTTCCCCCCTCCATGCTCAAACCCGTGCCCCCACTGCACCCTGGGAATGGTCTCAACAAAACCATTGCTCCTTTTATCTCAAATAAAACATACTGAAATCTGTTAATAAAAGACCTAGTAATAGGAATATTTTCTCTCAGACCTGAAAATGCGGTCAAGGGTGAAGTCATTGGTTTAAGTCACTTGGTTAGTTTAGCTGTAGCATAACCAGGAACAGCATGCAATTAATTCTAAATCTTTGTGCCTTAATATATTCAGAAGGTGACAGAGAAAATTTTGAATGGACCCTCAGTTTTTCAAAAAGATTTATTACCAACTGGGGGAAACAAGAGTAGCCTCTGCTAGGAGGCTGGTGGAGCTCACAGCAGGGCAATGTGACAAGTCCTGCCTGGCTTAGGTACTGCTCCGGGTGGGGCTCTTCCCCGGCCCACCCCCCTTGGGCAGCCTGGTAGCACTGAGCTGTCGGGGCATCTTCTGGCTGGATCCTTCCCGGCCACTGCGTTCTGCCAGGGCCAGGCCTCCGCCGAGAGCAGTGCTGGCTTTGTTTCTCCCTGAATAGACACAACACAATGATTAGGAACCAGGGCAAACTCCACAATCTCAGTGTATCGCTGTATTTGTGCTTCTTGAGCAACAATTATGTCTAGTATGTTTCTGTCACAGTCCTTTCAGCCAGGGACCCTACATCAGCCCAGGGTCCTGAGGCTCAGGACTGCTTGGAGATGGCATATCCAAGAGAAGTCCTTGGCAAAGTGCAGAAGGTCCTGGAGGGTGTCCTAGGACAGAAGTAATGCAAGGAATGAGAGGGGAAAGTTCTGACTGTCCGTTTGGTCTGTTTAGGGGAAGGGAAGCTCAGCTTGCTGGCTCCTGCCCTGGAAAGCATACATGCTCAGTTACAACTGCCAGCAGCACAGGAGGGGTCACTATCCAGGGCTGCTGTCTCACTGTCCTCGCCCCAACCCCCCACCTCTACCAGGCACTCTCCTCCTCTCTAGATTGACCACATCTGAACGGATCAGACTGATGACACAGGAAGCACATGAGTCAACAACAGATGAAGAAGTCAGGCTTATGGATTTGGATCTTGGAGGTTTTCACACATTTTCCTACCTCCCTCAGTATTCTGCAAACATTCAGTGGTCATGCCTTTTGCCCTCAGGTTCATTCCCAGATCCCATGGCTGGGTTCCTGCTCTGACCACCAAACAATCATACTCTGATAGAGACCACTCGATTTGTAATTTGTAATTACAGGAAGGTCTGTAACCATGCCAGGGCTAGAGCTTTTTATTTTAAAGGAGTGGCTTCCCTGGGCTCAGGGAGTTCACAGCATTGGCAAAACACACTGAGAAAAACACACACCCCCAACCCCACAGCCAGCACAAAATATACTGGTGGAACAGGCTGGTCCACTGGCTCACAGTCCCTCTCCTTTGGGCCTGCCTCAGCCAGGGTCTGCCCTGTGGGCTCTGACCAGGGATCATGTCCCCTGCTTGATTCCTAGCCTCCATCCAAGTTCATAGTCAAATAGCCTGCAGCAAGTTCTTGGAGAAAAGATGGGGCCTGTTAAGTCATTTGTCCCCTTCTGGAGCAAGCGAAGGCACCTGCACTTGAGACTCTGCAGACCCTGACTTCTATAGGAGTTGTGGAACCCTAAGGGATCCTGTGCTCTTGGAGTTAGTGAGAAGACCATTCATTTTATGCATGGAGGAGGGTGGAGGAGGATGGTCTGCAGGGCCTGCAATGAAAAGACCTGCTGTGTTCAACTGGGCTCAGGTTCAGGTTAAGGCTCGGCCTTGCAGGGAACCCAGCACAGGACACTTTGGAGCTGGTCCCAAGGAATGGAGGGTAGGGCTGAGCCAAGGATGACCACAGGATCAGGAGGGCTGGGGCTGGACACACACAGTTCCTGAGGGCACAAAGACAGGTAACATCACTGAATATTGAAAGCAGTGGCTTTTTGTCTTCAAAAGTCAGTGCTCCTCCTACCTCTAAAATGAACTTATGTCCATTCAGGGTATGTAACCCCCTAATGAGGCAAACTCCCAAAACATAAGCCTGTTCCCTTACTCATGCATGACTCAGGGATCCCCTAAAGCTGGGGAGCCAGACAGATCTGGTGGGGTCCTCTCTGTCATTTACCTTTGGTGAGGCCCATGTGAGACCCACTCACCATTCCCTGCAAGCTCTGCTGGCAGAGCTGGTCAGGAACAGGATGTATAAAGTCCCAGTTCCATCCCTTCCTGCTAGTCCCCAATAATGGCCTTTCTTCTTCATGGTGGGAGCGCCCCCTAGTGGCAGAATGACCAAAGGGGCCGTCAAGGCAAAATATTAGTGACGCAGTGAGTGTACACTAAATGCATGTTGTGTGAGGAAGAAAAAGAATGAGGGGCAGGGAGAACAGGTCAGTAAGAAATGAGAAAAGGGAAAGAAAGTACTACAGCCCAGTGCCAGGCAAGGCAGCACAGGCCTCCTGGGTGTCTTCAAGGCTCTGCCCATCACTGGAGAGCCAGCAGGTCTGCACCCACAGCCAGTACTGCTGCCCTCACTGACTGGGAACAGAGTAGGGGCTTTATCAGTGCTTCCAGAACAGATACAGACAACGCCAAAGAATACTGAAAGCAGACGACATGCCACACAGACGTGCACACACGCACTTTTAACTCTTAACTTAGGCTATGCTTCTTGGAGGTGTTCTCCGTCAGGGACATGCTTAGTGACCCTTCCCTGCACAGAGGTGTTTTGGGAAAAGCATTACTGTCAATGTTCTCGAGCAGCACTGTCCAACAGAAATATGACACAAGCCACACATGTAAATTTAAATTTTCTAGTAGCCACCTTAAAAAGTAAAAAGAAGGGAAAGCCGGGACAGCTCAGCAGGTTGAGCGCTCGCTTTGAGGCCCCGAGGACCGAGGATCGAATCCCGGCTCCGGCCCAGGCGGACCCACGTGCTGAACTGGGGAGTTCCCACAGTTCGGTTCTCTAGCTGTCTCTGTCTCTGTCTCTCTCTCTATCTCTCAAAAGTAAAATAAAAATAAATATGCACTGAAGATAAAATAATTACTCTCTATAAAAAAAAAAAGAAAGTAAAAAGAAACAAGAAATTATTTTAAATGTTTTAATTAACCAAAAGTATCTAATGTATTATCCATTCAACATGTACTCAATAAAAAATTATTCATGAGGTGTTACATTTCCTTTCTGGGTCAATTCTTCGGCATCTGGGCTTGTGGTGTGTACTTACACTTGCAGCGTGTCTCAAGTGTACCAGCCCTGGGGCCATGGCTCCTGTATTGGACAGTGAGTGCAGCTCTGCCTGAGGCTCACGGCTTCCACATACCAAATGTCACCTACATGTTCTAGAGGGACATCTTTTTGAAACTTTAGTTTCCTTAAATTTCAACAGACAACAACTCAATTGCACTGATTTTTTTCCTCGGTGAGTCCATACTCTCTCCATACCAGCATGACATTACCCCTCCCTGCTTTTGGGGTGTTTTCCCCTTTTTCTGTTAAGAGAGGCAAAATGAGTTGCCTTGCTGGTAACAGTTTCCACAGGCCAAGGCCCAAGAGGGCTCTAGCCCAATGGCCTGGAGCATCTTCACATTCCAATTCTGTGGGAAACCTAAGGCGAATGAATTAGCCCCAACAACCTCAAACCTCCATCATCATCCTAGGCCACCACAGTCCCCACAGCTGGATTACTCTGACAGATCTATTTTCTGCACTCCAGATCCTGCCATTGATGAGGTGGTAGGAAGATGTGTATGAACAGATGCTGCAACATGTGGCCTCAAAGATCTGTCTAGCCTGGTGACCACTAACTCTCGGCAGCAGCACACCCCTAGGATGGCCCTTTATCTGCCCTGTTCCTCTTCCACTCCTCCCTATCTACCACCTCCCCAGCTGCCCTCTTCCCCCACTGTGCATCTGCCCAGGGCCTCTATGTTATCTTATCCTGGCTGCTGGATACATAGCCTAGTGGGACCCAAGGCCTGGAAACTCAAGGAGAAAATTACCCTGTGGGGCCCAGCACTCCATTTCTGTTCTCACTTCCCTCAGAACCCCCTCTGATCCTCCTGACCCCTCTGTGCCAGTGCTCCCAGTGCCATGCCCTGGCCCCAGTGAGAACCGAACTGGGGGCACACCCCAGTTCGGCATATGAGTCTGCATTGGCCGGGGCCGGGATTTGAACCTCGACTCCAGGGCTGCAAGATGAGTGCTCAACCCGCTGAGCCATCCCAGCTTCCCCTCAGAGGATTTCTAACAGCCATCAGGAGTACCACACACAGGGAGCTCTGCCGTGACACCCTTGTCACCAGCTCCTGTTCATCCCTCCATCACAACCTTTGAGAATAAGGAGCTCCCTCCCTCAAGCCTGCGTTCAATGCTCTCCCACTCAAGACTGCACTCTGAGTGTCTAGAGCAGCCAGGGCTGCCCTGCTGAGTCCCAGAGGAGTGAAGCTCAGCTGGCCAGATTCATGGGGAGGATAGACAAGGCAGTTGAAGGAAGGCCTCTGCCTGCCCACTCCCTGAGCACTTTCCTGGAGATTGTATATGCCGTGAGAACAGGAACCAAAGCAGTCCTGCTCTGGTGTCTGTGGTATGAAGGCATGAACAAGAAGTGGGAAGAAACAGCAAAAATCCCTGGTTGGGCCACACTCCCCCAACTCCCATTTTGCTACCGCCTGATCTAGACAAGCTCTCTCCAGGCTAGAATCGAAGCCAAAGCTGGGAACTGTGTCCAAGGGGAGAGTCCTTGGATGGGCCCAGTGGGTCCTAGGAGAACAAGGACAGAAAGGCCTGGCCACTGAGGGCCTAGCCTGTACTGTACAGGGCACTGTCCGCCTCCTGGCCCCTGTCATCTCACCACCCGGACCACAGGGGAAGAGAGCTCTGACCTCGGGTCTCTGGAACGCTCGAGGTGGGTAGAAACACCGCCGCCGGGTCCTGGGGCTCGCTTGCCAGCCTCTGCCCAGCACACATGGACTTGAGCATTTGGAAGACCGCAAGGGGCGCCACGTTCAGCTTCAACAAGTCCACCAGGATCCTGGAGAGAACAGACACGGTGGGCAGTGAGCCCTTCCGGCCCCGGGGCCAGGATACTCGGGAGAGAATGGGTCAGGCATGGCCACCAGGAGGGCCACCTCCTTCAAGACCCCTACTCTATTCTGGGCCCCAACGGGATTGTGACAAGGGTAGTGGCTCTTCTAGGTCAGTGGCCAGGAGAGAGGCTGAGAGCAGGCGTGCCTGGGGGTCGGACAAGCGCGCGGCCCACACCGGCGCCCGCTCACCTGAACACATCCGGGTCCATGGCGCCGCCTGCCGCTTGCGCCAGCTCGTACAGCTCCATCTCCTCAGCACTCAGCACCTTCTTTCGCCGCAGCGCAAGCTTCTGCAGGGCCCCCTCCAGCCCCGGGGGTGCCGCCTGCCCGGGAACTGCACCCGGCGCCGCCATCTGCGCGGCCGACTCCGCCCCGCGCCGCCCCACCGGGCCCTCCCACAGTGCCCTCCACTGGCCCTGCCGGCCGTTCCTCTCCCGGCAGCGCAGGACGGGTCCGACTCCCCTTCGACATCCGGTCCTCGTTTACGTGCCGGGCAGTGTGTTAGGTAGGCTTGGGGGGGATACCGCGGCGGGCCGAAAAGACCCGCCTGGGCGACCAGGCCTTCCCTGCTAGGCCGCACTGGTTGTTTTCGCTGAAGTAGCAGCACCTAGCGCAGTGCCTGGCATATAGTGGGCACTCAATCAATGCCTGTGGGATGAGGGCCGTCATTGCAGAGTGTGTAATTGTTCCGCGCTGGGGTGCTCCATTGTGGGAGTGCCCCACTGGGGTTGGGGGCGCCCCGAGGGCCCTAATTAACGAGCTCGCCTTACACGCATGCGCACTCCTTACCGTCGCTACTGTGCGTGAACTCAGGCAGGAGGGCGCAGATGCCCCCACTGCGCACGCGCACGCAGAGGTAGCCGGCGAAATCCGGACACCCTTCGCTCTGCGCACGCGCCTTTTGAGGTAGCAGCCTTTTGAGGTAGCGAAGTTTCCCGCCAGGCCAGGGGGCGTGACGCCACGCGCAACTTGATGACGACATTTCAGCGCCGGATAGCCAAATGGTGGCCCCAGTCCCTGAGGCAAGCAACTCTATGGATTCCACAGGTGAGTGGCGGGAGCCGTGCACGGAACGGTCCCGCGTCCTGGCAGCCTTTCCGAACCTTCGCTGAAGCCGTTTCCGTTCCTCCGCGAGCCCCGAGCCGGGCCCCGGCGTCTCTACCCCAGGCCAGACGCAGGGGGAGCCGAGGGCCCGGGTTGTGCCCTCAAGCCATCTTCTCGGGCTGCTCCCTCGTGCCATCTTCCCGCGCGGCCCTCACACTTCGTCCTGGTAGGTGCCCGGTTAACGTTCACTGAACGAGTTGGAAGAAGGAAAGCTTAGAGTAAAAGTTGAGCCTTGGACCCAACAGCCGTGTATGAGGAAGAGCCGGCTGTGGGTCCCAACACGAGCCTTCCTCCCAGTGTGGCTCGATTTTTCCAAGCCTCAGTTTCCTCATCTGTGGTATGGGGATCCCGATGCATACTTCACAGGATAATGGTGACTAACAAATGGGAGCATGCAGTAGCATAATTTGCTTGGCATGATAGGCATTGACCCCAAAACAAGGTCCGAAGCAGCTCCTGAGAAAAGTGGTTGTTGAAGTAGCAGGATGAGGCAAATGCTTGGTGCACAGCGCTGAAGGGTGTGATGGGGGCTCCTGGCAGTGGCAAGGTCAGAGAACAGAGCATGTTGAACACATTGCCCTCTCTTGGAAAGACCCTTGGTTTGGCGCCTCCAGCTTCCTTCTCAGCCGCTGCCTATGCAAGCTTCCTCTGAGGCAAGTAGATGCATTCACCTCATCATCTCTAAAGCTCTGACCTTTGCGAACACTTCAGGATTTTATGTTGTTTTGATTATTTTGAAATACTTCTCATAAACATTTGGTTCAGTACTGAGGCATTCTGTTTTAAGTCTTCCTTAAAAATTGAAACTGATAGCTAGTTTAAAAGTTGAAAAAAAAACCTGGGGGGTGTTTGCCAAGTGGCAGAGATACACATCTCCTGTCAACCCCTCAACTGTCTCTATATCCTCCTTGCACCCAATCTCTCTCCATCCGCATGAGCTCTCATTTGCCACCTCAGTGCTGTTACTTGGGTTGTGCATGGATAGAACTGTGCCAGGAAAGCCATCACTAGCACATTGGTGGGACTAAGCACACTTCCTCTCTGCTCAGTCTGATTATAGATACTTTCAGTTTTTGGCCTGGCTTGGGAGAGGTAGGAATCTGGGAAACTACCCCTGATTTTCTGATGACCTGGTCAGAGACTTCCTTAGCAGAGCTTACTCCTCCCCACCCTTCATTCTCAGGGAGTACAGGTAATATAGAGGAGATTTAACCACGTGTTACCAAGGATTCACCGCCGCAGACTTGGCTCTGAAGCTGGCCACTGTGGACTACGTGAGAACATTACTGTAAAACATGGGATGTGGTGGTATAGCGTGTATTGAGTTATACAAATATTCTCCAGTGCGCTGTGAAATGATACAATATTCTATTGTTTGGCAGATGTTGAGATTCATCTTTGCTTTTCCACAGTGGTTTCCTAAGAAGGCTGTTTTCAACCCTCCACAGGAGGCTGCTATGGCATTCCCTTATCTGCAACAGCCCAGCTTCCTACTGGTAAATATCAATGGCCTGTGTGATTGTCAGTGTAATGTGAGTGTCAGTGTGATGATAGTTCTAAGCTGAGGGACTTGAGAGTTCTCTCCACTGAAGAACTTTCCAGTGGTTGTTTTTGGGGGAATGTGATGGAACTAACACTGGACTTGGGGTTGAAATCCTTAGGCTTGACTCTGCCTCTGCCAGAGGATTTACTTGGTTTTATTCAGTCACTGGGCCCTGGTTTTCTCATTTACAAGATGAGTTGATCCAAATGCCATTTTTTCTACTTCCCAAGGTATGGGAAAGAGCAAATGAAAAGGATGTGCATTTGAAATTTTATGTCTCGTAAATCCTTATACAAAAGTGTAATCACAATAGTCATTAATGAAAGATGGAAGAACACTGCTATGTTGGGAACAACCAATATTGCACTTTCTTTTCTTTATTGTTTTTGACAGAGACAGAGAGAAGGGGGAGGGCCCAGTGCAATCTCCATAGTTGGAGGGTGGAACCTGGCCAGGGGCCTCCCACATGGTAGGCATGCCCTTGTGAGAACTGAACTGACGGCTTCCTGCATGGGAAGCACACCTCAGTTCAGCATCTGGGTTCACATGGGCTGTATCCAGGATTTGATCCTCGTTCCCTAGGGCTGCAAAGCAAGCACCTAACCCACTGAACCATCCCAGCTTCCCCAGGGCTGCACTTTAAATATTAAACATAATGCTGAGAAGTGAAGCATGAGGCAAATATCAGTGGTGAAAAGTTTTAAATTTCAGTTCCCAAAAGATACATTCTGTAAGCAGTTACCTGAAACATTCTTCTCTGCACCCTCTAGAGCCAACAGATCCTATACATCGTCTATAAACAGCCCAGGTCTCTGCCTCTGACTGGGGCCTCATGGACTCTACCCTCATTTGGAGATAGACAAGGCCTAACACATAGATATCCCTGGGCAAAGCCCTCTTGTTTAAAACTAGTATTTCCTCTTGATCGTCATCCATTTGTGCAGAGGCTTCTTTCTTTGTGTAGTCAGGATACACACATGCTTTCCCTATACCCCATGACCTCAGGTAGATTTCCTTAGTTCTTGTCATGAGTGCTTTCTGGCCTCTCCATTGTCTTCATGATTAATGTCAGCAGTTGGCTGAAGCCATCTGTAGTTTTTAGCCTGTTTCTTAAGATAATGAAGGTTTAGTGAGTTCATTATCTACTGAATAAAAATATATCTTGATTAAGGGCTTAACTGACAACAGATGATCCCACCCCCCTCATTTTATTGGGCATTCTCAGTGATGATCACAGTGGTATCAATCATGGATGGTCAGTCATGTGGGGAATTTCCAGTTCATGCATTCACACTTGGTGATCACTGTGGTCTGTGAGGGGATCCCTACAGAATAGAGACCTCTTCTGGCTGCAGGGCTGACCCTCTGCTTGTGGATCAGGCAGAAGTCAATTTTATTCTGATAAGATGAAGTTCTTTGAGGTAAGTGGGCATTCCTGACAGGTCACTGGGTCGCAAGCCTGACCGTTAGTGGTCTAGAGAGCATGGGACTTTGGCCTTTGTTCTATTAGCATCCTTTAGGCCACTGATATATTTGTTACCTGATGTATGAGGTACTAGGGAATCTGGCCATTAGTATGTATCTCACTGCTGCCTGTGATTTGGAGTTCTGTTTTGACTAGAGCTGGAATATCAAAGCTGCAAAGTGAATATGCTTATGATTTTTTTGATTTCTTCTAGGCTAGCCTGAAAGTTGACTCTATAAATAAGCCCTTTGCACAGCGGTGCCAAGACTTGGTTAAAGTCATTGAGGATTTTCCAGCAAAGGTAACACTTATTAGTGTCTCTTTGGGGCATGTCTCATACACTCCTTGGAAAATGTTATTACAGGCACTGGTTCCTGCCTCTGAGCCCTGCTCTGCACAGAGACCTTACCCATCCTTGTGACTGTTGCATTTATGGACACACTTAAGCATATGTAGACTTGGAGTTCTTGACCATGGATGCTTCTATCCTACATGGGAAGCTTGACAATGTCTAGAGACATTTTCAGTTCTCACACAGGGTTGGTACTACTGGCATCTAGTGGACAGAGGCTAGGCATGCTGGTAACCATATCACAATGCACAGGACACCCCCTATAACAAAAAAGTGTTCAGCCTAAAAATGTCAACAGTGCCAAAGTTCAGAAATTTTGATGTAAATACTGAAGATAGGTATTTACATTACAGCTGGAATTGTCTAGTAGTAAGTGTAGGTAAGTTCAAGAAGCTGACTTGGATAAAGAGTTACTTACTACCAAATGACAGTAAATCTCAATTTCAGGGGCTCAGTTTGAGAAAGAATATTGTCGCCCTTTTTAATAAAGCTCTTTAGATTAGAAGTTTCTGACATAAAAAAAAACAAAAAACATTTTAGACAAGCTGACTTATTTAATTGTCCCAGTTATAAAGCAGTACTGCTTGGCATGCCATATAACCACAGTGGAAGAATCCAATGGTGCTCTTCATGTAGACACTGCTGTGCCAGGGTTCCTGTGGTGCTGCTGGGCTAGTCCTATGAGCCTCTGAACCAGGGAGTGATAACCTCAGAGCTTAGGACCAGTGAGGGAAGTGGCAGCTCATGGTGCAGGACTGGAGCTGGGGCAGAAGGCCCACAAGGCACACAGCCTGGTAGTGGGCACTTGTCCAAAGTGAACCTATCCAAAGGCTCACCCATACACTGTTTCAGGAGCTGCACACTATCTTCCCATGGCTGGTAGAGAGCATTTTTGGCAGTTTGGATGGCGTCCTCATCGGCTGGAACCTCCGCTGCTTACAGGGACGTGTGAGTCCTGTAGAGTACAGCATTGCGATGGAATTTCTTGACCCTGGGTAGGTAGGTTTGTCACCTGAGGGGCTGGATATTTCCTTTGGTGATCCTATTTTTAAATCACTACTGTATTTCTAAAAGTTGAGAAACTAAGCAAGGTGGTTTGCAGTTCATTTGCCCTGTTTTTGTTGGTTTGATTTTATGTTTAGTGGCCCAATGATGAAGTTGGTTTATAAACTTCAAGCTGAAGACTATAAGTTTGACTTTCCTGTCTCCTATCTTCCCGTAAGTAAGCCGTGCTGGTGAGAGCTGTGCTTGGGGCAGAGAAGCCTGGACAATGGCTATAGTGGTGGTCGGTGGGCAGGGGCTCAGAGTGGCTGTGACTGGGCAGAACACCATGGTTTCTATTCAGTCAAGGAGCCATCATCACAAGTTGGAACTCCTCAACAGTTACTTTTTTTAAAGATCATTCCAAACTCTACCTGGTTTGCTCCTGGCTGAGTGGCAGGACATGTTTCAAACGATGGCTTGCTTAGTGGATATGAGAAGTAGAGGAGATGGGATTCATCAAATGCCTGGCTGGGCTCAGAAATATGCACAAGCTGCTGCCTTTGCTGTTTGCGGGTCTTTATGAGGATAATGTGAGAGATTCTAAGTGAAGACTCTTGATTAAGTGCTACACAGAAGATAGCACTGTTTGCACAGGCACGGTCTGTGCTGGTCTCGTCCTCAGCAGCCTTCCCAAAAGGCCGCATCACATGTAGGGCAGGTACCATGCTGGAGCCTGCCCTTAAGCCCCCCTGCCTCTCTACAGGGCCCTGTGAAGGCGTCCATCCAGGAGCGCGTGCTCCCTGACAGCCCTCTGTACCACAACAAGGTCCAGTTCCTCCCCACCGGGGGCCTCAGCCTAAACCTGGCCCTCAGTATCCTTTGCTAGCCCCGTGGGTAGGGAGGCTGGGGGTGGTCAGCACAGCACTAGGGGGTGGTTCGATAATCCTGCCATTTGCCCCCTAACACTACCTTCAGATCCATTTGAATATTACATGTTCTTCTTTGCTTTGAGCCTCATCACTCAAAAGGTACAGAAGGGATGCCTCTGAGCAGTTTGCTTTACCAGAATCCTCCTTGAAGGGTGGGGGCTGTGGCCTAGGACTCTTGTTTTTATACAGGGGTGTGTTGGGGGGGGGGGGGGGGGGGGGGGGGTTTGCCTGGAAGCTAGGTGCCAGCCTTTCTTTGTCTTCATTTCTCCTTTTCCCTTCCTGCCTCATTTCTCTGGGTCCTCCTTCCCTTCCTCCTCCAGCCTTTGTTCTTCAACCAAAGCCACAAACTAACTCAAATTTCATTTTCCAGCCACTCCCTGGGGCCCTCCATGTCCGTACGTCAGACTGTGCCTATTTCATCCTGGTGGACAGGTACCTGTCATGGTTTCTGCCCACAGAAGGCAGTGTACTCCCTCCACTCTCCTCCAGTTCAGGGGGACCTAGTCCCTCACCAGCTCCTAGGTAAGACTGTTTGCCTATCCTGGCCCTTCACCAGTGCCTGAGGTGACCCATGCCTGCCACTAGCTGTTAGGGCCTGGCCTTTCCATAATGGAATAGCCTGGTCAGTGGGCATTGCTCACGGGACAATGGTATCATTCTTTGTCCAGGGCTCTCCAGTTGTTTGTTTGTTTGTTTGTTTGTTTAAATATATTTTTATTTTTATTTTTGACAGAGAGAGAGAGAGAGATACAGAGACAGAGAGAGAACTGAACTGGGGGAGCTCCCAGTTCAGCATATGGTTTCGCACGAGCCAGGGCCAGGATTCGATCCCTGGTCCCCGGAGCTGCAAAATGAGCGCTTAACCCACTGAGCCATCCCGGCTTCCCCTCCAGTTTTTGTTATACCTAAGATTCCTCAGTCCCAGCTGCCCTAGCACAGACTGGAGGGCAGGGGTGAGGAGAGCATTTGTCTTTTGATTTTCAATAGCTGTCCCTAAAGCAGTCAGATCTGTGCTGCGTGGCTCTGCCCATAGCAGCCCTCCCCACGTGCATATCCAAGCCCTACGCTGAGGGTAGTGAGCAGGACTCAAAGCTGAGAGCCAATTGATGGCACTGGGCTGATAGTTCTGGAAAGAAAGGATTTGTAGGCAGGTCACAGAAGGGTTGACCCATTGATGAATAAGAATACATTCATGTATCACTGAGTGATGGGGATATGTTCTGAGAAATATGTCATTAGGTGATTTCATTATTGTGCAAACATCATAGAGTGTATTTAAACAAACCTAGGTAGATGGTTATTTACTACACACTTAGGCTATATGGTATAGTCTACTGCTCCTAGGCTACAAACCTATACATCATGTTACTGTACTGACTATTGTAGGCCATTGTAACACAATAACATGCATCTAAGCATAGAAAAAGTACAGTAAAAATATGGTACCGGTATAAAAAATAAAATAGGGGAAGCCGGGATGGCTCAGTGGGTTAAGCGCTCACTTTGCAGCGCCAGGGACCAGGGATC
>PVKE010007725.1:0-15822 GCA_004027555.1 Craseonycteris thonglongyai
TATATATATATATATATATATATATATATATATATATATATATATATATATATTCAATTGTTTGAGACAAGGTAAGAGAGACAGACAGAAACAGAGTAGAGAGAGAAAAGGAGGGAAGGCCCAGAGCAGTCTTTAGTTGTACATCATTAGTTGTGACACGGTTTCATTGCACACAGGTGGATGTGGAGCTATGGGTGGCAGGAACCAAACTGGTGGCCTCCTGCATGGGAGGCGAGAATCTTCACCCCATCCTGGTTGTTACTAGTTGTGCCACTGTTCAGTCTGTGGTTTTGCATGGACCAGGGCTGGGCTTCAATCCCCGGACCTTGCATTAGCAAGACAAGTGCTTAACCTGTTGAGCTATCCTGGCATCCCCTGGGGTATTTTTTTCATTTTAGATTTTCTATATCCTGGATTGCATGTCATTCTCTCAATGTTGCCCAAACCACAACCTCCTCTACTTGGCATAATGTCCTGTTTTCTCTTGGCAGGGAGGGGTGTGTAGTTGAATGATAATGTATGGTGGGGAGGGATCTAAGTTCTGAATGCTCTTGTTACAGACTCAAAATTCAGTGCTCCTACACTCACTCTACATTACCCCTTAGTCTTCAAAGTCATCTGGCACTTTCTATTCCTGAACTTTCTATAATTTAGCAGCACAGACATGCTTGTTTCTGATTGGTATCACTCTTTCCAGGTACTTAAGTTTCAACTTTTTCTAACTTCTGAGTCAGTTGCAATTTGTTTCATTTTTCTTCCACCTTACAGAACTCTTGTTTCCTTTCCTGTTCTCTTTGCACCGAGGGGTTTATACCTTGTTTAAAAAAAAAATGGACTTTATGTTTAGAGTACTTCTAGATTCACAGCAAAACTGGGCAGAAAATACAGAGTTCCTATAACTCCCTTTCCTCACACATTCACAGCCTCTCCCACACTCAATATTCCACACCACAGTAGTGCATTTGTTTTAACTGGTTAATCCACATTAACACATCATTAGCCCTTAAAGTCCATAGTTTACATTAGGGTTCATTCTTGGGTTATACATTTTCAAGTTTTGACATGTACTGTGATGTGTATCCATCACTGTAGTATCATACAAAATAGTTTCACTGCCCTAAAAATCCTCTGTACTCTGCTTATTTTACCCACCCTCCCCCACTACTGATCTCTGTGATCTCCATATTTTTGCTGTTTTCTGAGGGTCATATAGTTGGAGTCATACAATATGTAGCAGATTGGCTTCTTTTACTTAGTAATATGTACTTAAGTTTCTTTCATCACTTAATCACTTATTTATTTTCAGTACTGAATAATATTACATTATATGGATGTGCTAGTATATTTAATCATTCACTTATTGAAGGACATTTTGGTCACTTTCCAATTTTGTCAATTATGAATAAAGCTGCAATAACCATCTGTGTTGAGGCTTTTGTGTGTACATAGTTTTAAACTCATTTGGGTAAATACCAAGGAGTACAATTGCTGGATTATATGGTAAGACAATACGTTTAATTTTAAGAAACTACAAAACTGTCTTCCAAAGTGGCTGTATCATTTTGCATTCCTACCACAAATGAATGAGAGTTTCTGTTGCTCCATGTTCTTACCAGCATTTGGTTATCTCAGTGTTCTGGATTTTGGTCATTGTAATACATGTGTACTGGTATCTCACTATTGTTTTAATTTGTATTTTCCTGATGACATATGACATGGAACATTTTTTTATATGCTTATTTGCTGTCTGTTTTTTCTTCTCTGTTGCAGTGTCTGTTAAGGTCTTTTGATCACTTAAAAATATGCTAATTTTTTTTCTTATTGTTGAGGTTTTTATTTGTTTTTTAAGATTTATTTTATTGTTTTTGACAGGCAGAGACAGGGAGAAACAGAGAGAAGAGGGAGTGCTCTAGGCAGTCTCCACAGTTGTATGATGTCAGTTTTTCAACATGGTTTCATTCTGCACAGGTGGGCAGGGGCTGTGCAGGGCAGGAACTGGGCTGGGGGCCTCCCGCATGGGAAGCACACCCCAGTTCAGCATATGGGTCCACTCAGGATGGGGCTGGTATTTGGTCCTTGGTCCCTGGGGCTGCAAAGCAAGTGCTAAACCCCCTGAGCCTGCAAAGCAAGTGCTAAACCCCCTGAGCCATTCCAGCTTCCCAAAGTTTTAAGATTTTTTGGGGGGGAAGGTATATATTGGATACCTTTCCTTTATCAGATATGCTGTATTTTTTCTGTGCATAAGACAAGACCTTTGTCTAAAATTGTTAGACCAAAAATTGTGGGTCATCTTATACATGGGAGTAACCTATTTATTTCTTAATGTTGGGTTAGAAAAGTAGGGGTCATCATATATATATAGATAAATCAAATACATGGAAAAATACAGTACTTTTTTTTGCAAATACTTTCTCCTAGTCTGTGGCTTGCCCTTTTATTCTACTAATCGTGTCTTTTGCAGAGTTTTTAATATTAATAAAATTCAGATTATTAATTATTTCTTTCATGGATCGTGCCTTTGGTATTGTATCTAAAAAGTCACCACGAAACCCAAGGTCATGTAGATTTTATCCTATGTTATCTTCTAGGAATTTTATAGTTTTGTATTTTACATTGAGATCTATCATTTCTTTTGACTTAATTTTTGTTAAGGGTATAAAGTCTGTCTAGATTCACTTTTACATAATCATGTTTTTCCAGTTGTTCCAGCACCATATGTTACAAATATTATCTTTGTTCCATTGTATTGTCTTTGTTCCTTTGTCAAGTTGACTATATTTGTATGGGTCTATTTCTGGTCTCTTTATTCTGTTCTTGTAATTTGTTTGTGTATTCTTCATCAATATCATGCTGTCTTGGTTATTGTAGCTTTATAGTATATCTTGAAGTTAAATAGTATCTGTCCTTTGACTTTGTTCTTTTCCTTCAATACAAGTATTGTGTTGGTTGTTCTGGATTGTTTGCTTCCCCACATAAACTTCAGTTATACACAAAATAGTTTTCTGGGATTTTAGTTGAAGTTGCATTTAACCTATTTATCATATGGGAAGAAATGACTACTTTACAATTTTGAGTTTTCCTATTAAAGAACATGGAATATATCATTAATTTGTTGTTTTACTTTAATTTTTTAAATTTCAACGTTTATTTTATTTATTATTACTAGTTTCAAGTGTATAAAACAACACAGTGATTAGACATTTATAGACCTCGCAAAGTGATAACCTTAGCAAGCCTACTATCCATTTAACAACACACATAGCTGTTACAGTACCATTGACAATATTTCCTATGTTGTATTTTTCATTTTGTCACTATATGTTTTTTTAAATTATAGTTGACATTCAATATTTTATTTTAGTTTCAGGTGTACAGTGTAGTGGTTAAGCATTTATATAGTTCTTTTATTTTTTATCAGTTTTATAATTCTCTTCATATATATCTTGTATGTATTTTGTTAGATTTATATCTAAATATTTTATTTTGGGGGCTGCAGTGTAAATGCTACTCTGTTTTTAATTTCACATTCTTATTGCTCATTGCTGGTATATGGAAAAGTGAATGACTTTTGTATATTAACTTCGCATTTTGCCATCTTGCTATAGTTGCATATTTAGTTCCAGAAGTTTTCTTTGAGATTTTCTACATTGACAATCATGTCATCTGTGAACAAAGATAGTTTTATATCTTCCTTCGTGATCTATATCCCTTTTCTTTTCTTCCCTTCCCTCCCCTTTCTTTCCTCTCCTTCCCTTCCCTTCCCTTCTTTTTCTTTTTTTCTTTACTTCTCTAGTCACATTAGCCAGGACTTCCAGTATTCTCAGTATTATTAAAAAGCAGTAGTGAGAGAAAACCTTCTTGCCTTGTCCTTTTATTTTAAAGTTTTATTTTATTGTTTTTTACAGACAGAGACAGAGAGAGATAGAGAGAGAGAAGGAGGAGGGCCCAGATCAGTCTCCATAGCTGTATATCATCAGTTTTCAACATCATTTTCTTCTGCACAAGTGGGTACGGGCTGCTTTGGGTAGGGACTGCTCAGGGCAGGAACTGGGCTGGGGGCGTTCCATGTGGGAGGCATGCCCCTTCAAGGCAGGGGCTGAACTAGGGAGTGAGAACTTAACTGGGGGCCCCCCACATGGGCAGCACACACTATTCAGCATATGGGTCCGCACAGGCTGAGGCCAGAGTTCAGTCCTTGGTCCCTAGGACTACAAAATGAGCACTTAACCTGCTCAGCCATCTGGGATGTTCCCCTGGCCTTGTTCTTGATCTTAGTGAGAAGGCTTCTAGTTTTTTGCCATTGGCACGATGTAGATTTTTTGTAGATTATCTAAGTTGAAAATATTCTCCTCTATTTCTAGTTTACTGAGAATTTCTATCATAAATGGGTTTTAAATTTTTCCAAAGCTTTAAAAAAATTTTTTTTATTGATATGATCACGTGATTTTTCTTCTTTAGTCCATTAGGGTAATGGATTACATTAATTTTCAAATGTTGAATCAGCCGTACATTCCTGGAATAAATTTCACTAGGTCATGGTGTATAATTCTATTTGTACATTGTTCAATTCAATTTACTAACATTTTGTTTTTTATTAAATTTATTGGATGACATTGGTTAATAACATTATATAAGTTCCAAATGTACAATTCTATAATACATTATCTGTATATTGCATTGTGTGCTCACTATCCAAAGTCAAGTCTCCATATCACCGTATATTTGACCATTTTTATCCTCTTTAACCTCCACTCACCCCCTTCCCCTGTGGTAGCCATCATAGTATTTGAGTCCACAAGTTTGCTTGTTTGTTTTGTTTGTTGATTAGTTTAATATGTTTTTTGTCTTTTTCTGTTTGACTTACTTCATTTAGCACAATAGTCTCAAGATCCATCAACATTGTCTCAAATGGCAGTATGCGTGTTTCATCTTTTCTTATGTCTGAGTAGAATTTCATTGTATTATATATTCTTTATTCAATCATTCATGAAAGGACACTTAGGTTGTTTTCATGTCTTGACTACCATGAATAATAATGCTGTAGTGACAATAGAGGTACATATATCTTTATAAATAAATGTTTTCTTTTTGGGGGGAGAGGGTAGATAAATAGGAGAGGGATTGCTGGATCATATGGTAGCTCTATCCTTAGTTTTTTGAGGGAGATACTCATTCTAGAATGGCTATTATCAATAAGACAAGAAATAAATGTTGGAGAGAATGTAGAGAAATAGAAACCCTCTTATATTGCTATTGAGATTTTTTTTCACTTATCTCCATGGGAGATATTGATCTGTAATTTTTATTTTCTTTTAATATCTTTGTCTAGTTTTTGTATTAGGTTGGGTGACTTTTTCACTTTTTGTTGTTATTGTTGAGAAACCAGTTTTCTCTCTTGTGCCTGGTGGCATTCATCTTAACTTCTGCAGAAAGGGGTGCCTGGAGGAGATAGGATTAACCTGGGTTTTGAAGGAACAAAATAGAAGATGGCATTAGAGTATAGTGGCTAAGAATGCAGGTTTAAGATTCAAAGGAGACCCAGATAGAAGTCCTTGCTGTACAATTTACCAGCTATCTGACATTGAGTAGATTACTAGAACTTCCTAAGCCTCAGTCTTCTCATTTGTGAAACAAAGACAGTAACATTACTTAATAAAGCTGTCAGAAAAATTATTGTGATGAAGTGGGAAAAATTTTATCATAGAAGGAGAGCCTGGTCCTCAGTAAATATTTGATAAAAGTTAGCTATTAATTAAAAAAGAAAAAGTCAAAGGACTCTGGTAAACACTGTGAGATGAATAAAGAACATTGAAACAATGATCAGAGTAGCAAAAGTTTAAAGCAGAATGTACCCTGAAGGAATTTAATTAAGTAAAAGAACTATTTGAAGAATATTTTAATTCTTTTAAAACTAATAAGATTTTGCAAGTGCGCAGGAGACAAAATAAATGCTAACTTTCACCTGTCTCTTATCTCCAGGTCTCAGCCTCAGGAAGCTTACCTTGACTTTCCACCTTATGCCCCATCAACTGAGTGTTCTGCTTATGTGCTCCTATAAACAGTTTGTATTTTCCATATCTTAGCATTTATTATATTATATTAAAACTTGTCAGAATATCCTGCTAGGCTCTAGGCTCCTCAAGGTTAAAATCTATGAGGGCTTTGTTTACAGTGCCAATATCTGGCACATATACACACTCAGTAAATCCTGGTCAACTAAATGAGTAAATGATAATACAGTAGAGAAGTTGCAGGTAGAAAGCTTTGAGTTGATAGTCAAGTTGTACTTGTGGAACATACCGGTATATGGTACCATGAAATACAATTCTAAAACACTACTTCTTAATGCTCAGTGATATTATAGCACAATTAAGGTGTTTAAAAATGAACTCAACCTGGTGTCTAGCACACATGCAGTAAATGTATGTCTAATTTGGACAATATAGATAGAGCTAGAGCTTATTCACCAAATATTTTCAAAGTCCATAGTATTTGGGCATAAGGACTGGACTGGCATGAAGGGTAGGTATGGAGACAGCAGTAGATGTTTTATTTACAATCCAGTAAAATTTTGAAAATAGTTTCTAAATTTTGAGAGATTGACTTGAAATGATGGGATTCTCTTTGATAAACCTTTTTTTTTTGGCAAAACTATTTTAAATTATATAAATAATAATTTCTTTAATCATGTCTTTACTTTGTTATAGTATAACAAAAAAGGAATGAATATGTGATCATGTTTAAAAACATATGCAATGGCTAGTTCAGTAAGAATTAGTGGTTTTCAACTTTGATATTACAAAGAAAAATTTACATTTAGAGTGGGAGAGTTAAAATTTTGAAAAATTATTTGGAATCATCAAGTTTTATTATTCTCTTGCCTGTACTGAGCTGTGGACTACTCTTACATGTAAACATAATTTCTTATTTTCTTTTTAAGATTTATTTTATTGTTAAAGAGAGGAGGGAGGGAGAGAGATAGAGATAGGTAGATTAGATTAGATAGATAGATAGATAGATAAATAGATAGAAGTAGGGAGGGCCCAGAGCAGTTTTCATAGTAGTATATCATTAGTTCTGACATGGTTTCATTTCACACAAGTAAATGTGGGGCTGTGTGGGGTGGAAACTGAACTGGGGGATTTCCATATGGGAGGGGAGAATGTTCAACAGTGGGCTCAGCAGTTGCCAGTTGCACAGAAGTTCAGCATATGGGGTTGCATGGGTTAGAGCAAGGAATTGAACCTCCGACCTCCTGATTGTGAGGCAAATGCTCAATCGCTGAGCTATCCCCCATCCTGTGAACATGATTTCTTCCTTTATCAGCCTCATTGCGTTCTAGGCCTTAGTTTTCCCTATTAATTCCTACAATGTTTTCTTCTCTTCAATATGCTGCATCTTACTTTTTCTTTCACCTAAATTGAATTCACATTAGTTTTGTCAAAAGAAAAAAATACTTTTAGCCATTTTAAAAATCATTGTTCTTCTCTTTTCTGTGTTAATGCCTGTTAGAGGTTGCTTACTTAACCTGTATCATTCCTCTTCAACTATTAACCCTAAATGGATAGTGACTTTCTTAGTCTATTTTTGCATGGCCCAGCTTTCCTTAATATGGTATTTAATTAATACCACTCCAACTCTATTTTACATTTATAGTCTAAATAAATGTTTAAGTTATAAACATAGCTTATAATTCAGTACTGAGAAAGCTGAAGAACTGAGAAATCCAGAAAACTTTGTGTGTGTGAGGGAGGGGTGGTACACACATATAAGGCAAAGATATGAGTATGTGATATATCTATTGCTCATTTAAAACTTTGGCATTGCCTGCCTACATTACCTACATGTCCTGTATATCTGTACAAGATCACATTGAGCCTGTGTGTAATATTTACCAGTGATCCTGCTAATGTCCTGACTTGTATTCTTTCCAGAAATGTTAAGGTTTGAGTTTATTGTTTCAAGTTAATGAGTATTCCTTTAACTCAAGGCAAAGACAAGAGCTGAAACAAGATTATGTGGCCTTAAACCACACAATTTCCCTTGTGAATTTTTTTTTGCTGTTTGAATATAGTTTGTATAAAATAATCAAAACACTCTGTAGGAATTATAAGCTTCTAAAGTGTTTTATCCCCACAGAGAGTTTAGATCATGTGTGGCAGTCTGGAACTTAGAAAGTGGTTGACTTAATTTATTGTAAGCATTAGAAATCAAAATTAGCATTAAACAACAACCAATTGTGACTCTCCCTCTCTGAGTTGAGCTCACATAAAACAATTGAATACACTATAGCAAGTTTGTCCGAACTGTGGCCTGTGGGCCGCATGCAGCCCAGAATGGCTTCAGATTCAGATCTGGCCCAACACAAATTTGTGAACTTTCTTAAAACTTTACAAGATGTTTTGTATTTTTTATTTTTGTCTGATCAGCTATAATTAATGTTAGCATATTTTGTGTGTGGCCCAAGACAATTCTTCTTTCAGTGTGGCCCAGGGAAGTCAAAAGGTTGGCTAGTCCTGCACTATAGGATTCATCAGCTTTTGGTAAACATCTAATTTGGTTATATAGTGGTGTAAGATGGTTATAAAAGGTTTGTAATCAAACTTGAAATACTTCTACTCAGCTCTGAAAGTCATGAAAACATAAGACCTGTAGACTTTTATTGATAAACATATTGATTATAGTTTTATTTTGGATGACATTTCTTAACTTCAATGTTTGTGTACATCATGTTGGCTTCTAGGAAGATCTTATGCCTTCTTTTTTATTTTTTGGTGTTATTTAGAATTAAAGGTAAATTTTAAAGTGTTTTATTTTTTTGTTTTATACTGAGAAATAAGTATGTTCTCTATCTTTTCTGATATAAACTTAATATATAAGAAATTTGTATATTGTGTGAGCATTTACATAAGCATTGAATAACTTATTTAAAACTAAAGTTAGTGTAGGCCACTGGAAGCTTAAAAAGCCAGTTTCCTAATAACTTTAATTTGTTTAAGATAGTTTTACTTCAAAAACAAAATAAACAAGTAAAAAATTGATTTTATTTCCTAGGGTTTTATAATGCATCAGATTCTATATAGTTAATGAATTATATTGCTAGTTCATAAATTATATAACATCAGTGGCATATAGTTTTGCACAAATAAAATTATGTATTCATATAAATATTTTGATATTATTTTATATGTTACTTTTTTTACAGAAAGATAAAGAAAGAAGACCAATTTTTCTAAAATAAACACCCCTCAAAAAATGTGGGATTGGAGACTGTAAGGTCAATAAAATATAGCATGAGAAGAAAGTTTCTTTATTTAATATTGATCAGTTTTGAGAAACAACTGGATATTTTAAGGTGACAACTCTGTAATTACTTTTGGAATACAATGTTTGCTTTATGAAATCCACAACCATTTCTATTTTCCTCTTACTATAGCAATTTCATGAACTGTCATTTACTGTGTTTATTATGGAGAGGGATTGTAGATTACATTCTGCTATTAATAATCCTAAATACAAATTTATATCAATAAACCGAGAGGTAGCATATGACCAAATTCAATGACTTATTCTTAAGAAAACAATAATTACAGTTTGAAGGGAAGTATATTTTCCAAAATACTGCCATTCAAAACACAGAACAGCCTTCTAGCAGTAATCTGGTGTTTGTACCAAATGAAGGAGTCTTGCTGAAATGTCTGTGAGATCTCTTTGAGGCTTGATATTTGTTAGGATGTGCATGCAGAACAATTTACTGTTAAGAAGTCTGATTAGGACTGTACAAAAACAAAGCACTATCTAATAGTCTAGCCCTTCACACTCTCAATGATTTAGATGGACTCTGTATTTGCTAATAGATTGGAAGGTAAATGTCCTTTATGGTAGATACATATACTTTAAACTGTGTACCTGGGGAAGCCAGGATGGCTCAGTGGGTTAAGCGCTCACTTTGCAGCCCTGGGGACCAAGGATCAAATCCCAGCCCCAGACCATGTGGACCCATATGCTGAACTGGAGAGTGCCCCCAGTTCATTTCTCACTGGGGTGAGACCCCAGCCCAGTTCCTGCCCTATGCAGCCTGCCCACCTGTGGAATGAAACTATGAATAAACCTATGATATGCAACTATGGAGACTGTTCTTGGCCCTCCCCCTTCTCTCTGTCCCTGTATCTCTCTCTCTGTCAAAAACAATAAAAATAAATCTTTAATCTGTGTACCTGAGTATTATATGGAATTGTGTGGGAAGAAAAATTAACTGATTTTGGAGACATCATCAAGATGGCAGCATGAGAGGAGTTATTGAAACATCTCCTGGAAAGAACAATAAATTGCACAACTAAAATCCAACCAGAGAATCCCTAAGCAACACACAGCCTCAGTTGAGAGACCCACTCATCACAAGAAAACACCTAAAGCCAGAGAAAGAGAGGTCAGTAAGAGAGAAGAAATGGGAACAGTGCTTAGACTGGCTGCAGACTGTGGCCCAGATACCTACCTGGTGACCAACCTAGAGATTGACCCAGAAACTGGCAGAGGAGACACTGAGGTGAGAGTTTGGGAGCATGGGTCAAGGTGCAAAATGACTCTTGGTGGGTTGGAGGCCTAGAATGGACAAAGGCAGAGGTGGGGGCAGCCAGAATGTGGGGCAAACAGCAGACCTAGGTGTGGCTGGCTGTAGTGAGACTTTGCAGCAGGAGCACAGGAAGAACAACCAATGGCATGTTGTGGGCTGCCATAGCACACTGCAAGAGGCCAGACTGAGGCACCTGCAGCAACTACAGATCGGTGTGGGTGAGCTGAATATGTGGCTGGTTGACAGAGTGTGGGTTGGGCAGATGGGGTGTAGGGGCCTGCAGAGTGTAAGGACAGTGACTAGAGCAAGAAGTGAGCATTTTGGTGGCTAGAGTGCTGGCGGCAGGAGAGTGGTGGTGGCTGAGAGAGAGTGGCCCTTAATGGAGGAAGGCCCTAGCCAAAACACTGTGTAGCCTTGGAAGGAGAACTTGGCTGCTTCCCCTTGCTCTTCCAAAGCTTGCCCACCCCATCCCTGTCCAGAGCCTGTATTCAGTCAGCTTCTGCTGAGAAGTAGCCACTACCCAGTGATGCAAATAGACCTGCACTTTATCCAACAAACCCTGACCCCACCCTTCCTGATAAATCTGGCAGAGGGATCCAGAAAAACTGTGAAGCATGGGAGTGGCAACTTCTGACTTCAGTAGGATATTGGAGGCATAGAATACCATTTGCCATGATATCTTCCCATAGAGGAGGTGTACAGAGACCAAGACAACTGAGTCAAAGAGAAACCCATGTTCTAAGAAGTCTCCCACTGTGAGAAAACAAATAACCAAAAGATAATATTGTAAGACACTGCAGCAATACCAGCTAAGAAGTAAAAGAAAGATCTTTTCATATCTACCAGGGGGAAAAGTCCTCATGTCTAGGAAAAGAAACACTCCAACAGCAATGAGAACCCTAGTGAACAAAAGTGCACAGAAGAAATATAAAAAATATCTATAAAAGGAATCTGAAGATATAGAACGATATATGATCTAAATAGCACAGAATTCAAGACCACAATTCTGAAAACACTTAGAGACATAAAAGAATATTGGTGGAGTACACAGAGGGAGCTAAGAGAACTCAGAAAGGATATTGAAACTAAAAACAAAACAACAAATACAGATTCTGGAGATTAACGACACAATAAAAGAAATGAAATAATTAGGAGAAGAAGCAGAGCTGACCAGGTGGAGGAAAGAATTAGTGAAATCAAAGACAGAAATATGAAAATGTCACAGAAGGAAGAGAAGAGAGACCTAACTGATAAAAGAAATTCAAAATATTTATAAGAACTATCTGATTCCTTTAGAAATAATAACATAAGAATAATAGGTATTCTGGAGGGAGCAGAGCACAAGATGGGCACTGAGAATTTTCTCAGACAAAGAGTAGATGAGAACTTCCCAAATCTATGGAAAGAACTGGAACCTCAAATACAAGAAGGAAAGAGGATTCCTAACTACATAAACCCCAGCAGACCCTCTTAAAGGCACATTATACTGAAGATGTCAAGACATAGATAAAATCCTCACAGCAGCCAGGAAGAAGAAAACCATAAACTATAATAGAATGGCTATCAGACTGTCATCAGATTCCTCAATAGAAATTCTACAAGCCAGATGGGAGTGGAATCAAGTTTTCAAAATATTGAAGGAGAAAAATTATGAGCCAGGAATCATCTACCCAGCAAAGTTATCCTTTAGATATGAAGGAGGAATAGAGACCTTTTCAGACATGCAGAAACTGAAGAAATTGTCCAGCACACAGCCAGCTTTTCAAAAAATGCTGAAGGAGGAAATTGGACCTGAAACAAAAAGTAAAAATGAATAGTGTATACTAGAAGAACAAAGACATAAAACAGGAGTAAGTAAAGATTTAAACTTCCAAAGAGAATGGAGAAAAGAATCATTCTTAAGAAAAGGAACCACTGCATATATGAAACATTTTTTTTTTTACATAAAGTTCATGGTAACCACTAAAAAGAATGTAGAACTGGCATACATAACAAAAGAGAGAGAGAGAGAACAGAGAAAACTATCATAAATACCATAAAAATATAATAACCAACAGAAATTTAAAAAAAGCAAAGAAGCAATAAAAAAAAGACAGAAAGAAAGAAAGAAAAGAAAAAAACAAAGAGATACCAGAAAACAAACAATAAAATGACTATAAAAAATCCTTGTGTATCAATCATCACCCATAAATATAAATGTACTGAACTCACCAATTAAAAGACACAGAGTAGCAAACTGGATTAAAGAAAAACAATAACAACAACCTTATGCTGCCTAAAAGTGACACATCTCAGCCACAAGGACAGAAACAGACCCAAATTGAAAGAGTGAAAAAATAAAACAAAAACAAACCTCCAAGCAAATAGCACCCAGAGAAAAGCAGGTGCAGCCATCCTTATATCTGACAACACAGACTTTAGGATCAAGACGATAATAAGAGACAAAGATGGACATTTTATAATTATAAAGGAGACAATGCAAGAAGAACACATGATACTTATTAATACATATGCTCCCAACCAAGAGGCACCAAAATTTACAAAGCAACTACTAACAGGTCTAAAAGGAGAAACTGACAAAAACACAATTATAGTAGGGGACTTCAACACTCCTTTGATAACGATAGACAGAACATCCAAACAGAAAATAAATAAAATAAATATGAGCTTTAAATGATACATTACAGCAATTGGACATATTTGACATTATAGGATACTTCATTGTACAATACATGACTATACATTCTTTTCTGGTGCACATGGAACATTTTCAAGGATAGACCACATGCTGGGACACAAAGTGAGCCTCAGCAAATTTAAGATTGAAATCATACCAAGTATATTCTCTGATCACAAAGTTTTGAAATTAGAGATCAACTACAAAAAGAAAGTAGGAAAAACGACATATATATGGAGATTAAACAACATGTTAATAAAAATGACTAGATCAAATAAATAAAATAAGAGATAAAAAAATACTTAGAAATAAATGACAGTGAAAAGACAACATACCAGAATTACTGGGATGCAGCAAAAGCTGTAATAAGAGAAAAATCTATATCACTACAAGCCTATCTCAAAAAAAAAAATCACAAATAAATGACCTAATATCACATTTTAAGGACCTAGAAAGAGAAAGACAAATAACAAGCAAAAGCAGAAGAATAAAGTAAATAATAAAAAGTAGAGCAGAATTAAATAAATAGAGAATAAGAAAAACAATAGAAAAATTTAATGCAACAAAGGGATGATTCTTTTAAAAAAGTAAAAAAATTGACAAACCCTTGACTAGGATCAACAAAGGAAAAAGAGGAAAGGCACTAATAATCTAAATTAGAAACAAAAGAGGGGAAATTACAACCAATACCATAATAATACAAAAAGTCATACAGGAATACTATGAAGGGCTATATGTCACTAAATTTTGCAACCTAGAAGAAATGTACACATGTAGACATATGTAGTCTACCTAGACATATGTAGTCATATGTAGTCTACCTAGGCTGAACCAAGAAGAGCTGGATAATCTAAGCAGACCAATTAATAGTAAGGACATTTAAACAACCATCCAAAACCTTCCTAAAAGCAAGAGTCCAGGACCAGATGGTCTCACTAACGAGTTTCACCAAGCATTCAAAGAGGAACTGACACTTATCCTCCTCAAACTCTTATAAATAATTCAAGAAGAGACAATACTTTCCAACTAATTTTATGAGGCCAACATTATCCTAATAGCAAAGTGTGGTAAGAACATCACAAGAAAAAAAAGAAAAGAAGAGAAAAGAAAAGAAAAGAGAACTATAGACTAGTATCTCTGATGAACACAGATGCAAGAATTCTGAAGAAAATACTAGCAAATAGAATACAACAATGGATTAAAAATATTATACAACACAATCAAGTAGGATTCATCCCAGGGGCAGAAGGATGGTTCATTATATGCAAATCAATCAATGTGATACACCACAGAGTCAAAATAAGATATAAAAAACCGTATGATTATTATAAATTTATAGAGGAAAAGCATTTGATAAGATACAATATCTATTTATGATCAAAATACTTACTAAAATGGGTATAGAAAAAAGTACCTCGACATAATAAAAGCCATAGATGACAAATCCTCAGTGAATATCATACTGAATGGGGGAAAACTGAAATCATTTCTTCTAAAATTAGGAAGAAAACAGGGATGTCCCCTGTCACCACTGCTATTCAATATAGTACTAGAAATTTGAGCCAGACCAATTAGGCAAGAGGAAGAGATAAAAGGCATCCAAATTAGGAGTGAAGAAGTTAACATGTCACTTCTTGCAGATGACATATTTCTCTATATAGAAAACCCTACAGACTCCACCAGAAATTTTAGAAATAATAAATGAATGCAGTAAATTGCAGGATACAAATTAATATAGAAAAATTCATGCTATTTTTATATACAAACAACAAAACTTCAGAAAAAGAAATAAAGAAAATGATACATTTTGTGATCAAAACAAAAAGAATAAAATACTTAGGAATAAACTTAATGAAAAATGTGATAGACTTACACACTGAAAACCATGAGACACTTTTAAAATAAATTGAAGAAGCTACAAAGAAATGGAAAGATATTCCATGTTCATGGATTGGAAGAATCAATGTAGTTAAAATGGCCATATTACCCCAAACAATATACAGATTTAATGCAATTCCCATCAAAATCCCACAGACATCCTTTTGAGAAATAGATAAAAAATTATCAGATTCATATGAAACCACAAAAGACCCCGAATTGCCATAGCAATCTCAAAAAAAGAATAGGCTGAAGGCATCATGCTCCCTGACTTCAGTCTACACTACAAAGCATCAATAATCAAAACAGCTCAGTATTGGCAGAAATACAGATGTACAGACCAATGGAACAGAGTAAAAAACCCAGAAATAAACCCACAAGTAGATGGGCAGATAATCTTTGACAAAAGAGCAAAAAAAAAAAAAAAAAATACAATGGAGAAAAGAAATCCTCTTCAGTAAATGGTGCTCAGAAAATTGGAAAACCACATGCAAAAGAATGAATCTGGACTGTGAACTGTCACCATATAAAAAATTTAACTCAAAGTGTATTAAAGACCTCCACATAAGACCTGAAACAATAAATGGCATAGAAGGAAGCATTAGTACTAAACTTATAGACCTTGCATTCAGAGAGCACTTTATGAACTTGACTTCGAAGGCAAGGGAAGTAAAAGAAAAATAAACAAATGGGG
>PVKE010007725.1:15922-49868 GCA_004027555.1 Craseonycteris thonglongyai
TAAAAAGCTTCTGTGCTGCAAAGGAAACCATCAACAAAGCAAAGAGGCAACCAACCAACTGGGAGAAAATATTTGCAAACAATGCCTCTGATAAGGGGCTAATATCAAAAATATACAAAGAACTTGTACAACTCAACAAGAAAAAAACAAGCAATCCAATTAAAAAATGGGCAGATGACCTTAACAGACACTTCTCTTGCGAAGACATACATATGGTCAACAGATATATGAAAAACTGCTGCACTTCACTAGCAATTAGGGAGATGCAAATAATAACCACAATGAGATACCATCTTACACCTGTTAGAATGGGTCTCACCATGTGTCTGATGTCAGAGGCCCCTGCCCAGTTCCACCCTGAGCAGCCCTCCACCCACCCATGTGGAACAAAACCACGTTGAAAACTGATGATGTACGACTATGGAAACTGCTCTGGGTCCCCCCCACCACCCTTTCTCTCTGTCTCTCTATCTCTCTGTTTCTCTCTGTAAAACACAACAAATAAATAAAAAAAGAAAAGAAAAAACCTCTTCAGTAAATGATCCTGAGAAAATTGGAAAGCCATGTACAAAAGAATGAATCTAAAATGTTATTTTTTACCATATACCAAAATTAACTCAAAACAAATTAAAGACCTCCACATAAGACCTGAAACAATAAATTGCATAGGAGAAAACATTGGTACTAAATTTATAGACCTTGGATTCAGGGAGGGATTTATTGATTTAATCTCAAAGTCAAAGGAAGTAAAAGCAAAAAATAATTAATGGGATTATATATAACTAAAAAGCTTCTTACCATATAATCTCACTTATAGTTGGAATATAAAGAACAGAATAAGTGAACAATGAAAACAGAAAATAAAAAATGTTCATGGACACAAACAATAGTTCCTTGGCCTCCAGAGGAGCGGGGGGACAGGGTATGTGTGTCAGGGGAGGAGAATCCAAATATACGGTGACAGAAAAACAAAAACAAAAACCTGATTCTGGGTGGTGAGCTCATCATGAAACACACAGATGATGTATTGTAAAATTGTACACCCAGAACATATGTAACTTTGCTGACCAAAGTCACCCCAATAAATTCAATAATAGTAAAAAAAAAAAAAGAAAAGAAAAAGCTTCTGCACATCAAAACAAACCAAAGCAAAGCAAAGAGGCAACCAATTAAATGGGAGAAGATATTTGCAAACCACACTTCTGGTAACGTGTTAATATCCAAACTATATACTAAACTTGTACAACTCAACAACAACAACAACAAAAATACAGTAATTCAATTAAAAAATGGGCAGAGGACCTGAACAGACACTTCTCACAAGACGTAAACATGGCCAACAATATATATAGAATGCTCAACTTCACTAGCTAGGGAAATGCAAATCAAAACCATAATGAAATATGACCTCACACCTGTTAGAATGGCTATAATCAACAAGACAAAGAATAATAAGTGTTGTTGAGGCTGTGGAGTAAAATGAACCCTCATACACTGCTGGAGGAAATGTAAATTGGCATAACCATTGTGGAGGAGAGTATGGAGGTTCCTCAAAAAATTAAGAATAGTTACCATAAGACCCAGGAATCCCTCTTCTGGGTATCTATTCAAAAAATTTAAAAACTTTTGTCCATAAAGATATATGTACCCCAATGTTCATTCACAGTGGCCAAGACCTGGAAACAATCAACGTGTCTTTTGATGGATGACTGGATAAAGAAGATGTGGTTCATATACACAGTAAAATATTACTCAGCCATAAGAAAAGATAAAATTCTGCCATTTGTGACAACATAGACAGACCCAGAGGTTATCATACTAAGCTAAATAAATCCGACTAAAAAAATCAAGAACCATATGACTTCATATATATGTGGAATATAAAACTGAAAGCAATAAAGATACAAAACTCATGAACACAGTCAATAGTTTAGTGGTTACCAGAGGGTAAGTGAGGAGGGTTTGGGGAATAGTGAAGTGGCATAAAATATATGGTGATAGAAGGAGAATTAATTTGGCTGGTGAGCACCAATGCAATGCATAGATGATATATTATAGAATTGTATACTTAAAATTTATATAATTTTGCTAACCAATGTCACCCCAATAAATTTAATAATAAAATAAAATAATAAATAAAGCCCATATCCACCATTTTCTAGCTGTATAAATTCAGGAAAATCCCTTCAACTCTGTATTTCTTCATTTTCACATTTCAAGCATGTATTTCTTCATTATTACAGTGGGAATAATAATAGTATGACTTTATGTGATTGTTTTAGAAATTAAGTAAGAGTTCATTTTTATAAAAGATATTTAGCACATAGCAATTGCTCATATAATTTTTAAAAAGTTCAAAAATGTAATTTCCATACAAATATATAAGGGCTGTGTGTTAAGATTCAACTCATTAATGAGAGTTAATAGAATAAAAGGATTGATTCAAATGCATTTGAAGAGCTGAGTGCTTACAGGCATGGAAGAGAGAATGTTGGAATAAGATTGCCAGGTTATTTCTCAAACCAGTTAAAGCCAAGAAACATACCTGAATTTATCATTTGTCCTAGACAGTAGTCATTTGAAGTCTTACTGGATAAAGATCTGCAAAATAACACAAAACATCACAATGTTTGGCTACTTGACCAGCATTCAAACAATGCCATACCCCTGTAGATAGTGAAACAATACTTGGAAGTAAATCTGCTGGACAATGCTCCAGAATACTTTGGAAAGAACATACCATGACAGTCCATAAAGTATCCAGCCATGTAACTATTCTTGTTATATAGAAAATGGCTGGACTTTTTCTGGACATCTCTTGTATAGTCTTTTTCTTTATTTTAAAGTTTTGGGTAATTTGCTTACTATAAACATAATGACATGTAATACAAGATATGTTAGAAAATGAAATGAGGAAAGGATCTTTTCTCTTATACAATTGTGATACCAAGTTCTACATTCTTCAGGCAAAGTTTGGCTTTTTCTCCTTAATCCTTATAAGATCAAAGAATGAAAAAGGTTTTGTGAAAGATATAAGATTGCCTATAACTCTTAAAGAACATATTGAAATAGTGTTACATTAGAATAAAATATATGGATCACTATTAGCTAAAACATGGATTTTAGTTTTATTTGGTCTTAAACAAGCTGTCTCTTAAGACAATGGTTTCAATTTTAATAAAAAGAACAAAAACAAACAGGGCTATAAGAGTCAAAGAATAAAAGAGAATTAAGCAGAAATTCTGGGATAGCTCAGCAGTGGAAAGCTTGCCTCACAATCATGAGATCCAGGGTTTGATTCCTGGCCCCAGCTTGGGCAAACCCTATATGCTGAAATGTAGAGCAAATGGTAACCACTTAGATGGCTCAGTGATGAAGATTCTTGCTTCCCATGCAGGAGATTCCGGTTCCATTTCACCCTGTGTGGCCCCATATCTACCTATGTGGAATGAAACCATGTCACAACTAATGATGTACAACTATGGAGACGGCTCTGGGCCCTCCTCCCTTTTCTTTTTCTTCCCTTCTCTCGAACAATAAATCTACAACAACAACAAAAAAAGACAGAAAAAGACAGAAAAAATTGAATGAAATGAAATGAAAATTGCACTTGCCTGAAGGGGCTCAGGAGATAACATTTATTCATTGAAAGTCATATAAGGCAGGAGACATCCTCAAGATGGTGGCATGAGAGGAGCTCTTGAAAACTCTCTTGGAAAGAACAACAAATTCAACAACTAAAATCCAACCAGAGAAGCCCTAATCAATGCATAGCCTCGAGTGAGGAACTCACTCAACACAAGGAAATACCTACAGCTGGAGAAAGGAAGGTGAGTGAGAGAGAAAAAATGGGAGCAGTGCAGGAACACTCAGTGAAGCAAGACCTGGAGACCTACTCAGTGACCAACACAGAGAATGCCCAGGCGACCAGCAGAGGAGAGACTTACTGATGTGGGAGTGTGAGGGCAAGGGTCCACGTGCAGAGTGACTTTGGGTGGGTTAGAGGCCTAGAACAGACAAAGGCAGAGGTGCAGACAACCAGAACATGGGGTAGAGAGCAGAGGTGGGTGCAGCTGGCTGTGGTGAGAAACCCCAGTGGGAGTACAGGGGGAGCAGCCATGGAGTGGTGAGGGAGGTCATAGCATGGTGCAGGAGGCCAGAGTGAGGCACCAGCAGCAGTCAGAGATTGGTGCAGGTGACCAGAGTGAAGATCTGGCTGCCAGTGCATGGGTTGGGTGGCTGGAGCTGTGGGCCTGTAGAGTATAAGACCAGCAACCGGAGCAGAAAGCAGCCATTCTGGTGGCTGGAGAGCCAGCAGCAGGTGCGTGCTGATGGTTGAAGTGCAGAGTGGCCCTCAGTGAGTTGAGGCCCCTGCAAGCACTGCATGGCCTTGGTTACAAAGCTTGGCTGCTTCCCCTTGCTCTCTCCCAAAGCCTACCCTGCCAGCATTCAGTGGGCTGCTGCCAGAAAGCCGCTATTAACCTGTGATACAAACAGACCTGTGTCTTTCCCAACAAACCCTGCCCCCACCCTTTCAGCTAAAACCAGCTTAGGGATCTAGATAAATTGAAGCACAGATGTGGCAGCTTCTGACTATAGTGGGTTCTTGAAGGCATAGAATATTATTGACCAACATATCTTCCCAAAGAGGAGACATACAAAAACCAGGGTGATTAAATAAAATAGAAGCTTACTTTCTAGGAAGTCTCCCACTGTGAGAAAAGCAAATAACCAAGATAAAATATTATAAGACACTGCAGCAACACCAGCAAGGAAGTTAAAGAAATACTTTATATCTACCAGGGGAAAAATCCTCACATCCAGGAAAAGAAATGCTCCAACAGCAATGAACACCCTTGTGAACAAAGGTGCTGAGAAGAAAATGTAAAATCTTCAGAAAAGGAATTTGAATATATGAAAACATATGAGCTAAACAACAGAATTCAAGACTGAAATTCTGAAAACACTCAAAGAAATAAAAGGAGATAGGCAAAGTATGGAGAGGGAGCTAAATGAAAGGAAAGTGAATCTATAAAAAAGAAGCAAGTAGCAATTCTGGAGATAAACAACACAATAAAAGAAATGAAAAGTGAAAAGTTAGCAAAGGAAGCAGAGCTGACCAGTTGAAGATAACAATTAGTAAATTGAAGACAGAAATTTGAAAATGTCACATAAGGGAGAAGAGAGAGACCTAAGAGTTAAAAGAAGTGAAAGCTGTCTACATGAATTATCTGACTCCATTAGGAAGAATATCATAAAAATAATAGGTATCCCAGAGGAACTAGAAGATGAGATGGTTACAGAGAAATTGCTCAAAAAGTAGGTGAGAACTTCCCAAATCTATGACAAGAATTAAAACCTCAAATTCAAGAAGAAAACAGGACCCCTAGCTACTTGAATCCTACCAGACCCTCTCCAAAGCACAATATACTGAAGTTGTCAACAGTCAAAGACAAAGAAGGAATCCTCAAGGCATCCAGAAAAAAAGAACATCATAACTTATAAAGGAAATCTCATCAGACTATCATCAGATTTCTTAACAGAAACTCTACAAGCCAGAAGGGAGTGGAGTAAAGTATTCAAAATATTAAAGGAGAAATATTACCAGCCAAGAATCATCAATTCAGCAAAGTCATCCATTAGATATGAATGAGGAAAAAAGACCTTTTCAGACATACAGCAAAGGAAAGAATATTTCAGCACAAGGCCAGCAAATCAAGAAATGCTGAAGGAGGCACTAGGACCTGAAACAAAAGGTAAAAATAATTAGGGATAAACTGGAACAACAAAAACATAAAAGAGAAGAAAGTAAAGGTATAAATTTTCAAAGATAATAGAGATAAGAAACATCCTTAAGAAAGGAAATCACTGCATATATAAAACTTTATTTACACGACATTTACGGTAACCACTCAAAAAAAACTTAGAACAGGGAGACATAACAAAAGAAAGAGAGAAAATGGTTATTAACTTCATCAAACTGAAATAACTGATGGGAATAAAGAAGCAATCAAAAGAAAGAGCTATCAGAAAACAAAAGATAAAATGGCTGTAGGAAATCATCATATATCAATCATCACCCTAAATGTAAATGGAATGAACTCACCAATAAAAAGACACTGAGTAGCAAACTAGATTAAAATACAAAAACCAACATTATACTGCCCACAAGAGAAACACCTCAGCCACAATGACAAACACAAACTCAAAGTGAAAGGGTGGAAAAAAATACTCCAAGCAAAGGGAATCCAGAGAAAAGCAGGTGTAGCTATACTTATATCTGATGAAACAGACTTCAGGATAGAAAGAAGGTAATAAGAGAAAAAGTTGGACATGTTATAATGATAAAGGGAACGATACAACAAGAAGACATAACACTCATTAATATATATGTCCCCAAACAAGAAACACCAAAATTTATAAAGCGACTACTAACAACTCTAAAAAGAGAAACTGACAGAAACACAATTATAATAGTGGGCTTCAACACCACCTTGACAGCCATGGACAGATCATCCAAACAGAAAATAAAAAAGGAAATATCAGCTTTATGATACATTATAGCAATTGGACATAGTTGACCTTTACCGGATACTTCATCCTACAATACATACTAGGGTATACATTCTGTTTTGGTGTGCATGGAACATTCTCAAGGATAAACCACATGCTGGGACACAAAACTAGCCTGAGTGAATTTAAGAAGATGGAAATCATACCATGTGTATTCTCCAGTCACAAAGCTTTGAAATTGGAGATCAACTACAAAAAAGAAAGCAGAATAAACCACATATACATGAAGATTAAACAACAGGTTATTAAAAAATGACTGGATCAAAGAAATAAAAGAAGAGATTAATAAATACATAGAAACAAATGACAATGCAAACAAAACATACCAAAATTACTGAGACGCAGCAAAAGCAGTAATAAGGAGGAAATTTATATCACCACAGGCCTAGCTCAAGAAAAAAAAAAATCACAAGTAAGCAACCTAATATCACATCTTAAAGACCTAGAAAAAGAACAACAAATAACACCCAAAGGCAGCGAAATGAAGAAAATAATAAAAATCAAAGCAGAACTAAATGAAATAGAGAATAGAAACACAATAGAAAAAATTAGTGCAACAAAGAGCTGGTTCTGGTTCCCACCCTGTACAGCCCCTGCCCACCTGTGTGGAATGAAACCATGACAAAAGCCGATGATGTACTGCTGTGGAGATGGTTCTGGGCCCTTCCCCTTCTTTTTGTCTCTCTGTGTCTTTGGCTTTCTGTCTGTCAAAACAATAAAATAAATCTTTAAAAATAAATAAATAAAATAAAATATTAGGCTAGGTGGCTTATAAATAACAGAAATTTTTATCTCACAGTCCTGGAGGTTGGAAGCTTGAGATCAGAGTGCCACTGTGGTTAGGTGAGAACCATTTTCCAGTCAGGACTTCTCATTGTGTCCATAATTAGGGAAGGGGCTTGGGAACTCTTTTGGCCCTCGTTTATAAAGGCACTAATTCAATTCATGAGGGTAGAACCTCCCAAAGGCCCTACCTTCTAATACCAAAACTTTAGGGGTTAAGTTTCCAGCATATGAATTGTGGGAGTCACAAACATTCAGACCATTGCATGTGAAAGTACTTTGTTAATGATCAGTGCAAAGCAAGCTTGTTCAAGCCACAGCCCGTGGGCTGCATGTGGTCCAGAACAGCTTTGAATATGGACCAACCCAAATTCGTAAACTTTCTTGAAACATGAGATATTTTGGCTTTTTTTTTTTTTAAGCTCATCAGCTATCATTAGTGTTAGTGTATTTTATATGTGACCCAAGATATTTCTTCTTTTTCCAATGTGGCCCAGAGAAGCCAAAAAGTTGGACACCCCTGGTTTAAAGGGAAATCTGATTCTGGGTGGTGAACACATACTGCAATGCACAAACAATGTAATGTAGAGTTGTACACCAGGAAACTGTAATTGTTACCAACCAATGTCACCCCATTAATTTAACAATAAAAAATAAATAAAGGGAAATCTGCTGGTTTTCTTGACTTTGCCTTCTGCTGGCCAGGAGATGTCCTGTAACCTAATGGGGATGCCTTTTCTTTAACATCGCTTTCAGAGCACAATGATTGAGGCTTTGAGTAACCCGTCATTTTCAAGCAGGTCTTGATAATGTTCTCAGGTCTGCCTCTGTACTCCTTTTATTTTAACTATCATTAAGATGTTTCAAGAAACCTTCCTGAAAAAGTTGGAACAGAATCCTGCCTGTACCTGTAGCTGTTTTATTTTAATTTTTCTTTTTTTTCAAATCAGGCTCAACACATCTGGACTACAGTGGAATATTTAGAGACATATCATTTTGTGAAAATCTTGGCTGCAGGATTTGAAGCACATGTTGCATGTATTGTCACTTTTTACTTCCATATGGTAAACAGAAGCCTAGTTGAGATTCACAAGGGATAATGATTTATGCATTTAAGTTGAGACCCTTTATCACTTTCATAAAGCAATAGAAAGTTAGCAGGTTATTTTATTTATTTAAATACTTTTACTCTGCTTCATTCCACAAAAGATTTGAAGAAGTTAGTTAGGAGAGTTGATTGATAGCTAGTCTGTTACATATAATGCTGTCAAAATTGTAGTGAAATTAGCTCTATGTGTTGATCAATTGTATTCTTTTAATAGAACCTAGATGAGAAAAAATATGTTATCTTGGCTTGTCTATACACGAATAATTACATAAAGAATTTATGTGTTAATTCAAGACTCTAAGGACAATTCCTTTTGCTTCAATAACACTGATATATAAATATATGAGGACCGAAATTTATTCAAAGAGGGTGGAGTAGGTGAAAACTGTACCTACCACCTCACCAGATCACATCAAGGTTGAAGATGGATGGTAGAACAGTTAACCTTGGGAAACATTAGAGGATGGACTGAACAGAGCCCCTGTGACTGAGGGGACAGAGAAGAGAAATAGAGATAAGTAGGAAGAACAGAGAGGCAAAACAGGGTGACCCCAAACCCACAGATGTGATTAAACTCTGGGAAGGACAACTCAGGGGTAAAGGTTCCCAAAGAATAGTGAGGGTTCTAAACCCCCCGCTGGGCTCCCCAACCCATGATCCCTGTATGGGGAAGAAAAGTGCCCATCACACCTGGCAGTGAAAATCAGTGAAAATTCTACTTTCACAAGACAAAAGTGGGCTGGAAATCCAGACGCTGTTCTATAAAGTGCATGCACGAACCCACCTGCTTGCCACACTCACCTGCTATCTAGTGGGAGGCAGGAGGCAGCATCTCTATGAGGAGATGCTCCAGAGACATACAGGGAAAGGCTGAGCTGTGGGGTTTCTCGGTAAGGGCTGAAGGGACCCATTGTCCAAGCACAGAGTTTGACTCACATGTAGCCCACAGGAGGATGCCTTTTTTTTCTTCTATTTTAAATCCTGCCCAAAAGGGCCAAATATGAAACTACTGGTTTATGATAATCAAATTTGCATTTGCACACCACCTCAATGATGTATTGGGGTCCCCATCCCACACAACTAAAACTACATATCTCAGGGTGCTCTAGGCTGTCAAATGCCCAGACCTACCCTACTAGCTGGGGAAGGTCTCACAGGCCTTTACCTGAGCAGCAGCCGCTGAGACCTGGGAAGTGGTCAGTGGTGTGCAGCTGCCACGCCCTACTCACCAGCTCTTCCAGAGCTGGCAATGAAAAGATCTCTGAGAAGCAAAGCTCGGGGCTGGTGGGAAAAGACTGTGGAACTCTGAGGGAAGTTTTCCCGAAGAGCATACAGGCACTTTGGAATTTTGCCTGCCCTCACTTGGGACTTGCCCTGCCCATCCATAGGTACTCCAGGTGGCTGAGCTACCCACCTTGTCCTACTAGCAGGGGAAGACTTTTTTCCATCTTTTGTAGCAAAGGGTGTATGCAGCTCCCCAAGGAACTTTCAGTGCTGCTCTGCCTCTCTCCCTGGGCAGCTAAAAGTGAGCTATGAGGGGAAAACCACAGGATTCTCAAGGAATTAGTTATTTGTGCTTAATTTTATTTTGTTGTTGTTAAATTTATTGGGGTGACATTAATTGATATAAATTACATTGTTTTCAGGTGTACAATGACCTCACTTAGAGGTGGAATACAAAACTGAAAGGAACAAAGAAACAAAGGCTTATGGACAGTCAATAGTTTAGTGGTTACCTGAGGATAAGGGGGGAGGTGTGTGGAAGAGATGGGTGAGGGGAGTAGGGAGGGGGAATCAAACATACGGTGGTGGAAAGTGAGCTGATTCTGGGTGGTGAGCACATCATGCTTAAATTTTTATTATACCTTTTTTCTTTCCTTTAATCTTTAAAATATTTTATTATATTTTAATTTTGTTTTTTAATATATTTTTATTTTTTATAGTTTTTATTTTATTATTATTAATTTTATTATTTTCTTATTTTTGCTTGCTCTTTCAAAGTCTGCTCAGGCATCCTGGAGCTTTACCCTGAGCAATCAGTCCCCCTTGGCTAGAGAGGAAGACTTTCTCACACACTTTTGCAGGAGCCACTGTCTGTGACTGCAGGGGGAGCTTTCAGTGCTGCCTTGCTGCTCCTCCTGGGAAATCAGAAGTGTGCTGGGAGCAGCTGCAGGGCTCACGAAGACTTTGTTCTCTTTTTAATTTGACTTTTTCTTTGTTTTCTTTTCTTATTTCTTTTTCTTTTTAATTTAATTTTTAATTTTTTCAATTCTTTATTTAATTTCTAATTTTTTTAATGCTTAATATATTTTAATTTTAAAATTAAAAAAATATTTGCATTCTACTTTATTATTTTTATCATTTACTTAAAAAATTTATGTAATTTTAATTTCTTATTTTACTGTTATTATTTTTTAATCTGTCTTATTTCAAAAGGCATAGAGGTCTCCTGGAGATTTTCCCTGCCCACCTGCAGGAACTCTGTAAGGCTGAGCAGTCGAAGGGCCCCCTACTAGCAGGGGTGGTGGGTTGGGGAGAAGCTTTCTTGTGCTCTTTTGCAGGAACAGCTATCTTTGGCTGCTGGGGGAACTTTTGGTGCTGCTCTGTGCCCCACTCCCCCAGGGCACTAATGGTGTGTTGTGAGTGGCAGAAGCTTTCAGGAAAATTTCTTATATATTTGCTTGTTTGTTTGTTTTTCTCCTTTGTCTTTTCCAAAGTGAGCACAGGCCCCCTGCAGATTTGCTCTGCCCACCCAGAGGCACTCTAGGTGGCTGAGTGATCTACCCTGCCCTACCAGTGGGGGAAGACTTCTTTGTGGACTTCAGCAACATCAGCTGTTTGCAGCTGCCTCTGTCTGCCCAGAGAGCTTTTGGCGTTGTTCCTCCACTCCTACTGGGCAGCTAACGGTGTGATGTGAGCAGCATGCCACTTAACAAATAAAGAACACCCACAACACACTCACAAGACACTTCTAGATCACACGCACCGAAGATCAGAAAGATTGTGCCATTGGATTACATAGGACACATACTACACGAGGCCACCAAGCAAAGACTCAGAGAAATAACAGATCTACCTACTATGTAGAAGCAAACACAGAGAGAAAGCCAGAATGAGGGAACAGAGAAACATGTCCCAAATAAAAGAACAAGAGAAAGCTTCAAAAATAGAACTAAATGAAATGGAGGCAATCAATCTACTAGAGAAAGAGTTTAAAACACAGGTTATAAGAATGTTTAAAGAACTCACTGAAAATTTTAACAAACAGAAAGCAACCATTAAAAATACATAGAAATGATAAAAAAAACAACCAGTCAGAAATAAGGACTATAATAACTAAAATGAAGATTACAGTAGAAGAAATCAGTAGCAGGATGAAGCAGAAAATCAAATCAGCAATCTGGAAGACAAGGTAGCAGAAATACCTAACTGAAAGAGCAAAAAGAAAAAAAGAAAGAATAAAAGAAATTGAAAAATGAGGAAAGCCTGAGAGACCTCTGGAACAATACCAAGAATAGTAATATATGTATCATAGGGATACTAGAAGTAAAAGAGAAGAGGAAATGGATTGAGAATGTATGTGAAGAAATAATGACGAACATATTTCTAATCTGGCAAAGGAATTAGACACACAAGCCCAGGAAGTGCAGAAAGTCTCAATCAAGTTGAACCCAATTCGGCCCAGGCCAAGATACATCATAACTTAAATGGCAAAGATTAAAGACAAAAAAATAAACCTAAAAGCAACAAGAGAAAGACACTTACATGTAAGCTCCCATAAGACTCTCAGTGGATTTCTCAGCAGAGATTTTGCAAGGGAGAAGAAAATGGCAGGAAATATTCAAAGTAATGTATCTAAGATTACTTTACCCAGCAAGAGCTTCACAGTCAAGAAATAAAGAACTTCCCAGACAAGAAAAAGCTAAAGGATTTCACTACCACCAGGCCAGTGTTAAAAGAAATTTTAAAAGGACTTCTTTAAGCAGAAGGAAGGAGAAAATAAGTGGGGGAAAAAAAAACATAAATAATAACATAGCAATGAACATGTTATTTACTTTACATGTAAATGTACCAATATTTACTTTACATGTAAATGGATTAAATATCCCAGTCAAAAGATATAAGGTAGTTGAATGAATAAGAATACAAGACCCAGGTATATGCTGTATACAAGAGAATCACCTCAGAAAGAAAAACACATAGACTAAAAGTAAAGGAATGCAAAATGATATTTTGGAAATGAGAAAAAAAGTTGGGATAGCAATACTTATATCAGATAAAACAAACTTTAAAAAGAAGACTATAACAAGAGATAAGGAAGGACATTACATAATTATAAAGGGATCAATCAAACAGGAGGACATCATTCTTATAAACATTTATGCACCCAACATAGGAGCACCTATATATGTAAAGCAAATATTGACGGACATAAAGGCAGAGATCAACAGTAACACAATCATAGTATGAAAATTTAACATCCTACTGACACCAATGGGATATTTCTTTCTTCCAGAAAGAAAATCAACACAGATACAGTGGCCTTAAATGACACACTATATAGAGGGACTGATAATTTTAGAGTGTTTCATCCCAAAGCAGCAGAATATATATTCTTTTCAAGTGCACATGGAATATTTTCCAAGATAGACCATATGTTAGGCCATAAAACAAACCTCAATAAATTAAAAAAAATTGAAATCATATCAAGCACCTTCTCTGACCACAATAGTATGAAACTAAAAATCAACTACAAGAAAAAGATTTAAAAACACACAATTACATGGAGGCTAAATAATGTGCTGCCAAACAATGAATGGATCAACAACAAAATCGAGGAAGATATCAAAGGTATCTCAAGAGGATGCTGGGATAGCTCAATGGCTGAGCACTTGCCTTGCAATCATGAGGTCCAGGGTTTATTTCCCGGCACTGTCCAATGCAAAACCATATCCAGCACAACTGGTAACTGCCAGGATGATACAGGAGTGAAAGTTCTCACCTTCCATGTGGGAGGCCCCCAGTTTGGTTTCCACCCAATGTGGCCTCATATCCACTGTGGGGAATGAAATCATGTCACAACTAATAATGTGCAACTATGGGGACTGTTCTGGGCCCTCCCCTCTTCTTTCTTTTTCTCTCTTTCACCTTCTCTCAATAAATCTTTTTAAAAAACGTATCTTGAGACACACAAAAATGAAAACATAACAACCCAAAATCTACAGAACACAGCAAAAGCAGTCCTAAGAGGAAAAGTCATAGCAATGCAGGCCTACTTAAACAAACAAGAAAAATCTAAAGTAAACAGTTAAGAAAGCTGGTAAAAGAAAAGCAAATAAAATGAGTTCAAGATAGGAAATAATAAAAATCAGAGTTCAAATAAACAAAATTGAGACTAAAAAGACAATACAAAAATCAATGAAACCAAGAGCTGCTTCTTTGAAAAGATATATAAAATTGACAAACCTATAACAAGACTCATGAAGAAAAAGAGAGATAGGATTCAAATAAATAAAATCAGAAATGAAAGAGGACAAGTGACAACTGACACCACAGAAATAAAAAATTATAAGAAAATATTACGAACAACTATACACCTACAAATGGGCCAATCTGAAAGGAATGGATAGATTCTTAGAAATACACAAGCATACAAAGACAAATCAAGAAGAAACAGAAAATCTAAACCAATCAAAACAATGATATTGAACCAGTAATCAACAAGTTTCCAACAAAAAAAAGTCTTGGACCGAATGTTTTCACAGGTGAATTTTACAGAACATTAAAACAAACAAACAAACAACAACAACAAAAACACACCTTGTCTCCTCAAACTATTCCAAAGAATCCAAGAAAAGGGCAGCTTCACAACCTTATTTTATGAGGCTACCATTACCCTGATTCTAAAACCATACAGACACACTACAAAACAAACAAACAAACAAAAAACTTATTGGCCAATATCCCTAGGGAACCTAGATGTAAAAATTCTAAAAAAAAATTGGAAAACCAAATTCAGCAATATATTATAAAGATCATACACCATATATAAATTAATTATTGTGATATACCACATAAACAAAATGAAACATAAAAATCCCATGGTCTTATCAATGAATGCAGAGAAAGCATTCGACAAATTTCAGCAGCCATTTATGATAAAATTCTCAGCAAAATAGGAATAAGGGGATAATATCTCTAATATAATAAAGGCTATACATGATAAACCCACAGCTAGCATCATACTCAATGGGGTAGAGCTAAAAGACCAGGAACAAGACAATGTTCCTTAAGACCAGGAACAAGACAATGATGTTCATTGTCACCACTCTTATTCAATACAATACTGGAATTCCTAGCCAGAGCAATTAGACAAGAAAAAAAACGAAAGGCATCCAAATAAGAAAGTAAGAAATAAAATTGTCACTGTTTGAGGATGACATGATACTATATGTACAGAGAACCCCAAAGACTAAACCCTAAAATTATTGGAACTGATAAGTACATTTAGTAAAGTAGCAGGATACAAAATTAATATTGAGAAATTGGTAGCATTCTTATACATTAAAAATAAACTATTAGAAAGAGAAATTAAGAAAACAATACCATTTACAATTGCATCAAAATAAGAAAAATGAACCTAGGAATAAATTTAACTAAGGAAGTAAAAGACGTGTACTCAGAAAATTGTAAGATGCCGAAGAGAGAAATCAAAGAACATACAAATAAATGAAAACACATACCATGAGCATAGATAGAAAGAATTAATGTAGTTAAAATCTCCATACTACCCAAAGCAATCTATAGATCAATGCAACTCCTATCAAAATACCAATGGCATTCTTCACAGAACTAGAACAAATAATCCTAAAGTTTATACGCAACTATAAAAGACCTAGAATAGCTACAACAACCCTGAGAGAGAAAAACAAAGGTGGAGGAACCACATTACCAGATATCAAATTATTATCATAAAATCAGACACATAAATCAATGCAACAGAATAGAGAGCCCAGAAATAAGTCCATGTCTACATGGCCAATTGATATATGACTAAGAAGCAAGAATTTACCGTGGGATAAAGACAGTCTATTTAATAAATTATGCTGAGAAACCTGGATAGACACATGTAAAAAGAAAAAAAAATTGGATCACCTTCTTATACCTGAAACCATAAAAGCATAGAAGAAAATACAGTAAGTAACCTCTCAGACATTGCCATTAGTAATAATTTCAATGATATATCTCCTTGAGCAAGAAAAACAAAGGAAAAAATATGCAAATGGGACTATATTAGATTAAAACCTTTTTATTTTACAGCAAAGGAAACCATTAGCAAAACAAAAAGACATCCTACAGAATGGAAGAAGATATTTACCAATGAGTCATTCAATAAATGGTTAATATCCAAAATTTATAAGAAACTCATACAACTCAACACCAAAAACAAACAACCCAATTAAAAAATGGGTAGAAGACCTGAATAGACATTTCTCCAAGGAGGACATACAGGCGGTCAATATATACGTGAAAAAATGGTCCACATCACCAATCATCAGAGAAATGCAAATCAAAACCACTATGAGATACCACCTCAGTCCTATCATAATGGTTATCAATAAATCGATCAACAACAAATGTTGGTAAGGATATGGTGAAAAGGGAACCTTTATGAACTGTTAGTAGGACTGCAAATTGTCCAGCCACTATGGAAAACAATGTAGAGGTTCCTCAAAAAATTAAAAATGGAATTATCTTATGATCTAGCAACTTCATTCCTAGGTTATTTATTCAAAGAAACCAAAACACTAATTCAAAAAAATATATGCACTCCTATATTTGTTGCAGCAATATTCAAAATAGCCATGATATGGAAACAAATGTCCATCGAGATGATTGAATAAAGAAATTGTGGTACATTTACACAATAGATTATTACTCACAAAAAAGAATGAAATTTTACCATTGGCAACAACATGGACGGAACTATACATTATCATGTGCATAATAAGTCAGACTGAGAAAGACAAATACCATATGATCTCACTTATATGTGGAATCTAAATAACAAAATAAATAAACAATCAAACTAGAAATAGACTCCAACTGACAGAATCAGATGGGAGGAAAGATTGGAAAATTGGTGGGAAAAGTGAAAGGATTGGGAAATGCAAATTGATAGACATATAGTGGTTACAAGGATGCTCACAGTTTGGGAAGTAGAAGTAATAATGTCAGAAAAGCTATACATGGTGTCAGGTGGACATTGGACCCATTGAGAGGAGCATTTTATCAATTATAAAATGCCTACCCACTGGGTTGTACACAAGAAAATAATATGGAAAATAAATCTTCTGGGATTATCACTACATAAGTGCTACAAATGTCTAAGCATTATGTTCTTATATACATGTTAAACTAATAATATATATACATATATAATTTTTCTTGAATTACCTGTATTTCATGATAATTCTGTTTATTGTGCTCAATCAGTGTGAGTAGTTCATTGGCCAGAAACTAGTAGAAAAACTTTTTGTCAGGCAATTTTGTCAATTGCATTCCTTCAGTACACAACTGAATTATGAAGTCTGTCCATCAATAAATGTTTGATAAGAAGTTCTAATTTCTTTACTGCCATGTATTTCTTAGGCAAATATCTTTTGATCAATTAGCACATTCTGCTTTATGCACATGAAAGCAGTCTAATGTCACATCTTGTAGGCTGTCTGGAAAAAATTCAGCCATAAATGCCTCTATTTTTCATATTACATGGCTGGATGCTTTCTAGACAGTCTACATACACTTGTATATGTTCTTTGTTCTGAGTAGTTTACTACATCTGCCTCAATTCATGTAAACCCAGAATTCTTTTTCACTTACTCTGTGGACATTTTAGCATCCTCAGGACCAGGTTTTGTCAGGAAAGAGTAAGACTGAAGAAAAATTGATTAAGGCCTTATCTTTTTTACTTTTAATTATCTTAAAAGAAATTGAGACTGGAACAAGCAGAGAAAGTCACCATTCATTAAGTACATTTCAGTAAGTAAAATATATTTAAAGTTTATTCCCCAAAATTTCAGGTTTGTAGAACATGTCAACCTCTATCTCTACTTGTATGTTTTACTGCTTTTCTCATTTTCTCCTGGTCACTGTCAAGTGTAGTATATTAAAAACTTTGGGGGAAGCCGGGATGGCTCAGTGGGTTAAGTGCTCACTTTGCAGCGCCGGGGACCAGGGATCGAATCCCGGCCCCGGCCCCTGCGGAACCATATGCTGAACTGGGAGCTCCCCCAGTTCAGTTCTCTCTCTGTCTCTGTCTCTGTAGCTCTCTCTCTCTCTGTCAAAAAACAATTAAAAAAATAATAAATATTTAAAAAAAACGACAACTTTGATTTTTACATGAGGGTGGAGGAGAGTAAGGGGAAAAGAAAAGGGGGGGTCAAATATACAGTGATGTATGGACAATGTAATGTAAAATTGTACACCTAGAAACAATGTAATTGTTATCAACCAATGTCACCCCAATAAATTTAACAAATAAAAAGAACTCCAAACATATGGTGAAGGAAGGAGAACTGATTCTGGGTAGTGAACCCACAATACAACACATAAACTATGTATTATAAAATTGTACACCTGTAACTTATGTAATTTTTGTTGTCACCCAATATATTTAACAATAAAAAAATTATTATTATTATTTTTAACTGAATTATTCAGTTGGTGCAAAAGAAATAGCAGTTTTGGACAATGCATTTTAAATCCTTATAACTAGGCTCAAACACGTCTTTTTTTTTTTACCTACATTATTTTATTGTTAAATTTGATGGAGTGATCTCACTTATAGGTGGAATATAAAACTGAAAGTAACAAAGACACAGAGACCTATGGACACACTCAATAGCTTGGTGATTGCCTGAGGTAAGGGGAAGAAGGGGGAAGGAGAGTGAGAGAGGAGGTGGGAGAGGACACCAGCATTATGGACACACTCAATGGGTTGGTGGTTACCTGGAGAGGGGGGAAGAGAGGGGAGGGAGAATTGTGGGGGGAGGTGAAAGTGGGCACTGGATATATGATAATGTAAGGGGAGCTGATTCTGGATGGTGGGCACATAATGCGATGCATGGGTGATGTGATGTGGAGTTGTACATCTGGAAACTGTCTAATTGTTACCAATCAATGAGGGCTCCTTTTTCTCCACAGCCTCTCTAGCACTTGTTATCCTTTGTCTTGTTGATTTTAGCCATTCTAACAGGTGTACTTCTGTTTCCAGACATACAAGTCCCCATCACATCACCCATGCATCACATTATGTGCCCACCACACAGAATCAGCTCCCCTTCCATCACAATATATCCGGTACCAACTTTCACCCCCCCCCCCCCACAATTCTCCCTTCCCCCTCCTCCCCCATCTCCAGGTAACCACCAACCCATTGAGTGTGTCCATAATGCTGGTGCCCTCTCCCACCTCCCCTCCCACTCTCCATCCCCACTCTTTCCCTTTCCTCAGGCAATCATCAAGCTATTGAGTGTGTCCATAGGTCTATGTGTCTTTGTTACTTTCAGTTTTATATTCCACCTATAGGTGAGGTCGTATGTTTTCTGATTTTTTCAGTCTGACTTATTTTGCTAAATAAGATGGTCTCTAGGTCCATCCATGTTGTCACAAATGACTGTAATTCATCATTTCTGTTCGCTGAGTAGTATTCCATTGTGTAAATGTACCACATCTTCTTAATGCAGTCATCTATCGAAGGGCATTTTGGTTGTTTCCATGTTCTGCCCACTGTGAACAGTGCTGCGATGAACATGCGGGTACAAACATCTTTAAAGATCAAGGTTTTCAAGTTTTTTGGGTAGATGCCCAGTAGAGGGATGGCTGGGTCATATGGTAATTCCATTTGTAATTTTTTGAAGAATCGCCATACAGCCTTCCATAGTGGTTGTACCAGTTTACATTTCCACCAGCAGTGTATGAGGGTTCCTTTTTCTCCACAGCCTCTCCAGCATTTGTTATCTCTTGTCTTTTTGATTATAGCCATTCTAACAGGTGTAAGATGGTATCTCATTGTGGTTTTTATTTGCATCTCCCTAATTGCTAGTGAAATGGAGCATTTTTTTATATATATGTTGGCCATGTGAATGTCTTCAGGAGAGAAGTGTCCGTTAAGGTCATCTGCCCATTTTTTAATTGGATTGTTTGTTTTTTTATTGTTGAGTTGTACAAGTTCTTTGTATATTTTTGATATTAGCCCTTTATCAGAGGCATTGTTTGCAAATATTTTTTCCCAGTTGGTTGGTTGCCTCTTTGCTTTGTTGATGGTTTCCTTTGCAGTGCAGAAGCTTTTTAGCTCAATAAGTTTACATTCGTTTATTTGTGCTTTTACTTCCCCTTGCCATTGAGGTCAGATTCATAAAGTCCTCCCTGAATCCCAGGTCTATAAGTTTAGTGCCAATATTTTCTTCTATGCAATTTATTGTTTCCTTTCTTATTTGGAGGTTTTTAATGCATTTTGAGTTAATTTTGGTATATGGTGCGACATCGCATTTCCCATTCAGCCTTTTGCATGTGGTTTTCCAATTTTCACAGCACCATTTACTGAAGCGGCTTTCTTTTCCCCACTGTATATTTTTTGATCCTTTATCAAAAATAATCGGTCCATAAATTTGTGGGTTTAATTATGGGTTTTCAATTCTATTCCATTGGTCCATGTGCCTGTTTTTCTGCCAGTACCAAGCTGTTTTGATTACTGAGGCTTTGTAGTACAGATAAAAGTCAGGCAGTGAGATGCCCCCAGCTTTATCCTTTTTTCTTAGGATAACTTTTGCAATTCGTGGTTTTTAGTGGTTCCATACAAATTTGATGACTTTTAAAATCTATTTCTTCAGCGAATGACTGTCGGATTTTGATGGGAATGGCATTGAATTTGTGTATTGCTTTGGGGAGTATGGCCATTTTAACTATGTTGATTCTTCAATCCATGAACATGGAATGTATTTCCATTTCTTTGTGTCCTCTTTAATTTCTTTTAAGAGTGTCTTATAGTTTTCATTGTATAAGTCCTTCATGTTCTTTGTTAGATTTATTCCTAGGTATATCATTTTTTTTGTGTTTGCAATGGCAAAGGAAATGGATCTTCTCATCTCTCTTTCTGAAGTTTCATTGTTGGCATACAAAAATGCCGTTGATTTTGGGACGTTGATTTTGTAGCCTGTGACTTTACTGTATTTGTCTATTATTTGTAATAGATTTCTGATAGAGTCTTTAGAGTTTTCTATTTACAGGATCATGTCATCTGCAAAGAGTGACAGTTTAACTTCTTCTCTTCTGATTCTAATACCTTTTATTCCTTTCTCTTGTCTGATTGCTCTGGCTAGAACTTCCAGAACTATGTTGAACAGCAGTGGTGACAGGAGGCATCCCTGTCTTATTTCTGATTTTAGGAAAATAGGCTTCAGCTTTTCCCCATTCAGTATAATATTTGCTGAGGGTTTATCATATATGGCCTTTATTATGTTGAGATATTTTCCCTCAATTCTCATTTTATTCAGTATTTTTATCATAAATGGGTGTTGTATCTTGCCGAATGCTTTTTCTGCATTGATTGAGATAATCATGTGGTTTTTATCCTTTGTTTGGTTTATGTGCTGGATTACATTGATTGATTTTCATATGTTGAACCATTCTTGTGCCCCTGGGATAAATCCCACCTGGTCATTGTGAATAATCTTTTAATGCATTGTTGTATTCTGTTAGTTAAAATTTTATTTAAGATTTTTGCATCAGTGTTCATCAGTGAGATTGGCCTATAGTTCTCCCTTTTGGTATTGTCTTTCCCAGGTTTTGGTATTAGGGTGATATTAGCTTAATAGAAAGAGTTGGGTAGTACTGCCTCTTCTTGAATTTTCTGGAGTAGTTTGAGAAGGATCGGCATTAGTTCTTCTTTGAATGACTAGTAGAATTCATTGGTAAAGCCATCTGGTTCAGGCCTTTTGCCTTTGAGCAATTTTTGGATAATTGTTTCAAACACTGTATTGTTGATTGGTCTGTTTAGGTTATCCAAATCTTCTTGGTTCAGTTCAGGTAAACTATATGTTTCTAGAATTTCCTCTAGATTGTCAAATTTGTTGGCATAGAGACTTTCATCATAATCTCCTATGGTTGTATTTCTGCAGCATCAGTTGTAATATCTCCCCATCATCCCATATTCTGAAAATATGAGATTATTCTCTTTGTCCCTTGCTGAGCCTAGCCAGTGGTTTTTCAATTTTATTGATTTTTTTCAAAGAACCAGGTCTTTGTGGAGTTAATTTTATTTATTGTTTTTCTATTCTGAATTTCATTAAGTTCTGCTTTGATTTTTATTAATTCTTTCCTTCTGCTGGCTTTGGGGAACCTCTGTTCTTCTTTTTCTAGCTCTATAAGATGAGATGTGAGGGTGTTTACTTAAAGTTTTTCTTGTTTCTTGGGATAGGCCTGTAATGATATAAATTTCTCTCTTAATACTGCTTTTGCTGTGTCCCAGAAATTCTGGTACGTTGTGTTTTCATTGTCATTCGTTTCTACAAAATTTTTAATCTTGTTTTATTTCCTCTTCGACCCATTCACTTTTTAATAACATGTTGTCCAATCTCCACATATATGTGGTTCTCTGTGCACTTGATCTTTTGTGATTGATTTCTAGTTTTAATGCTTTGTATTCTGAGAACACACTTAGTATGATTTGGAAACCCTTAAATTTGGTGAGGTTGGATTTAAGTCCCAGGATATGATCTATCCTTGAAAATGTTCCATGTGCACTAGAGTAAAATGTATAGCCCTTTGTTGTAGGATGGAATGACCTGTAAATGTTAATTATGTCCATTTCCTGCAATGTATCATTTAAAGCTGCAATCTCCTTATTCATTTTCTGCTTGGATGATCTGTCCAATGTTGTCAGGGGGGTGTTTAGATCCCCTAATATAATTGTATTTTTGTCAAATTCTCCTTTTTGATCTGTTAGTAGTTGCTTTATAAATTTTGGTGCTTCCTGATTCAGAGCATATATATTGATGAGTGTCCTGTTTTCTTGTTGTATTGTCCCTTTTATCAAGATGTAATGTCCATCTTTATGTCTTATTATTTTTTTTATCCTGATGTCTTTTTCATCAGAAATCAGTATGGCCACTCCAGCTTTTCTCTGACTGCCATTTGCCTGCAGTATTGTTTTCCATCCTTTTACCCTGAGTCTATGTCTGTCCCTGTGGCTGATGTGTGTCTCTTGTAGGCAGCATATGGTTGGATTTTGTTTTTTTTTCCAGTCTGCTACCCTGTACCTCTTTATTGGTGAATTCATTCCATTTACATTCAGGGTGATGATTGATATATGAGGATATCCTGTATCCATTTCTTCTTTCCTTTTTATTTTTTTGTTGTCCCAACTTGTCTCCATTTATTTTGATTTTTTAATTCAGTTTGGATAGCCTCCTTTATTATTACTTGGAGTGCCGGTTTTGACCTGGAGAATGCCCTCAGCTTCTGTATATCTGTAAAGGCCTTAATTCCTCCTTCATATCTAAAGGTTAATTTTGCTGGATAGTTGATTCTTAGCTGGAAATTTCTCTCCTTTAATATTTTGAAGATTGGGCTCCACTCCCTTCTGACTTGCAGAGTTTCTGCTGATAAGTCTGGTGACAGCCTGATCGGTTTTCCTTTGAAAGTTATATTTTGTTTTTTTCTGGCCGCCTTGAGGGTTTTTTCTTTGTCATTGATTTTTGTCATCTTCAGAACAATGTGCCCTGGAGGTCTGCTAGGGTCTAGGTAGTTAGGGCTTCTGATTTCCTCTTGGATTTGGGGCTGTAATTCTTTCCACAGGTTAGGGAAATTTTCATCCACTATTTGTTTTAGTAGACTCTGAGAAGATTTCATCTCGCTTCCTTCTGGTACCCCTATTATTCTAATATTGTTCTTTCTGATGGAGTCAGAAAGTCTTGTAGGGCTCTTTCATTTCTCTTGATTCTCCTTTCCCTTTCTTCTTCCCTCTTTGACATTTCCATGTTTTTATCTTCGGTTTCACTCATCCTTTCCTCTAGCTGGTCAGCCCTGTTTCTTATCCTGGTCAGTTCTTTTTTCAGCTCTCCCATGATGCCTTTCATTTCAAGGAGTTCCTTTTGGTTTTGCTCTGACTTGTCAATTTTGTTGGCAAAGTACTCATTTTGCTCTGAAAATTTCTTGTTGAGGTCATTTAACTGTGTCTGGGTACTTTGCCAGCATTGAGTGAGCTCTCTGAGTGTCTTGATTAATGCAGCCCTGAATTCTGTTTCACTTAGTTTTGATTCCAAGTGTGCAAGGTCCTTTGCTAAAGAATGCCCCTGATCTTCTGGAGGGGCTTTGGATTCTGAGGTGTGCATTGTGTTTGATGTGGTTCTTTTTGCTTTACGCACGAGTATGTTTTCCCTCTGGGGATTTGCCTATCAGATGGGCTTCTCTTTATTTTTTATTTTGGGCTCAGTTGTGGGAGAAGGAGATTTTGGGAGAGAGTTGGGGGAAGCAGACAGCTTCTGTGTCCTGGGGCACTTCAAGTTGCTGTCTTAGCTGTTAGATAGCAGAGTAGTAAAGGTGTGGCTGGGCGTCGGGGCATGTGAATAGGAGCTAGGGTGGGCCTGAGACACAATAGCAGATTCCTCTTTCAGCAGGGGGGTTGGTGTTACAGTGCAGGCGGGGCGCAGGAGCTCTGGTCTTTCCTCTGCTTGGCTGCCCCTCCTTCAATCGTATCTGGAAGCTGTGCCCGCAGGGTAGCACTTGGATGGGATGGGGCTTGGCAGAGGCCCCAGTTGGCCACGCAGCCCCGCGCGCAGGCAATGATGCTGCGGCATCCTGATCGGCAGCCCAGTTGTGCGCGCGGTCTGCAGAGCCCCAGCGGCCTGGTGGGCGGGGTGCCGAAAGCCCAGTTGCACATTTGCGAGTTGGCAGCAGTGCCGCAGTGGCCCAGTGAGCAGGGCGCCAAAAGCTGTTCTTGCACGCAGGCCGCGGCGCTGTGGTGGCCTGGTGAGTGGGGTGCCAAAAGCCTGGTTGCATGCTGGTGAGCAGGCAGCGGTGCTGCTGTGGCCTGGTGGGCAGAGCGCCGAAAGCCCAGTTGCACACTTGCGTGCTTGCAGTGGCACCGGGCGGCCTGGTGGGTGGGGTGTGGAAAGCCCGTGTGCATGCACGCAGCAGTGTTGTAGCGACCCAGTGGGCAGGGCGCTGAAAGCCCAGTTGTGCGCTTGCACGCTGGCAGCGACACCGCAGCAGCCTGGTGGGCAGGGCGCCGAAAGCCCGGGTGGGTGCACGCAGCGGTGCCACAGTGGCCAGGTGGGTGGGGTGCCGAAAACCCTGTACGCATTGGCTGTAGCTCCGGCGGCAGCAGCTCTATGCTCCTGGCTCTGTTGAGACCTCCGGGTTCACTCTAAGCACTTCTAATGCAGCTATGCCCACTCAAGCCCCAGCCCTCACTCCAAGAGCCCTGTCTTCAGAAGGCTCTCCCTCACAATCTCCTCCATAAATCAGGGGTGCTGAGGTGTTGTGGGCTGGTGCTCTGCTCTCACCCCGCCCGCCGGGAAGTGCCGCTGCCCTGCTCCACAGTCCCTGTTTCACTTTAGGCTCTGTGATCTGATCAGGGCACTGCATGCTGTCCCTTGAGTTCAGATGTTAAATAGTCCACAGTCTTGTGGGGCTTCCATGCTCCCTAGGTCTCGGCTTCCAGCCCGCCCTCGATCCAGCTCCACTTTGACTCTAGTCCCCCAATCCCCCTTTGTTTTTGCCAGCCCCGGGCCACGCTCCGAGTCTCTGTCTCTGAACCGCTGCTTCCCCTTCCCTCTCCCGCTCTCCCCTTTTTTCTCTAACCTTTGTGTGTTGTTCTGCGTTGTGTGGTTCTCTTAGTTGAGGTTGCTTCTAAGGGTTTCCCTGTGGATTCCCCTCTGTTCACAAGTCCCTTCCCAGGCAGTTATCGGTGTTCTCCTCTCATGCCGCCATCTTTTTTCCGAAGTACACTTTTTTAAAACAAGAAATATTGCTAGAGTAATACTTTGTTACTACAAATAAAGTGTACAAATAAAGAAGTATACTTTTTAATGTTTAAACTATTGGTTAACAGAAAGATATAAAAATGCTACAGTTGCCTCAAGCAGTATAAAGCAAAAACTGATGAGACAAAAGGCAACATAGAGACGCCCATGATCATAGTTGTCCAATTCAACTTATCTGATCTTGATGAGCAAACAATATTTACTCTTGGTAAGTAAACAATAAATTTTTTTATTATTTTTTTATTGTTAAATTTATTGGGGTGACATTGATTGGTAACAGTTAGATAGTTTCTGGATGTACAAGTCCACATCACATCACCCATGCATCACATTATGTGTTCACCACCCAAAATCAGCTCCCCTTCCATCACCATATATCTAGTGTCCACTCCCATCTTCCCCCCACTTCTGCTTCCCCACTCTTCCCCACTCCCCAGGTAACCACCACACTTCTTCTTTTTTTTCTAGTCTCTTTTTTTAGTTGTTAAATGTATTGGGGTGACATTGATTGATAACAATTACATTGTTTCCAGTGTACAATTCTACATTACATTGTCTATACATCACATTATGTGCTCACCACCCAGAATCAGCTCTCCTTCCATCACCATATATTCAATTCCCCCTCCCTATTCCTTTCCCCCAGCTCTCCCACCCACCTCCCCACTTACCCTCAGGTAACCAACTGAACTATTGACAATACTGTGTCCGTAAGTCTTTGCTTCTTTGTTACATTCATTTTTATATTCCACCTATAAGTGAGGTCATATATTTCTTGAGTTTTTCAGTCTGACTAATTTCGCTTAATAAGATGTTTTCAAGGTCCATCCATGTTGTCACAACTTGCTGTATTTCATCTTTTCTTACTGCTGAGTAGTATTCTATTGCATAAATGTACTACAACTTCCTTATCCACTCACCTATCAGAGGACACTTTGGTTGATTCCACAACTTGGCCACCAGGAACAGTGCAGCCATGAACATTGGGGTACATATATCTTTGCAGATTAGAATTTTTAGGTTTCTTGCATACATACCTAGGAGAGGGATTGCTGGGTCATATGACAATACCATACCTAGTTTTTTGAGGAATCTCCACACTGCCTTTCACAGTGGTTGTACCAATTTACATTCCCACCAGCAGTGTATGGAGGTTCCTTTTTGTCCACAGCCACTCCAGCACTTGTTATTCCTTGTCTTGTTGATTATAGCCATTATAACAGGTATGAGGTGGTATCTCATTGTGGTTTGAATTTGCATTTTCCTAATTGCTAGTGATGTTTAGCATTTTTTCATGTATCTGTTGGCTGTTTGAATGTCTTCAGGGGAGATGTGTCTGTTTAGGTCTTCTGCCCATTTTTTAATTAGACCATTTGTTGTTGTTTTTTTGTTGAGTTGTATGAGTTTTTTAAATATTTTTTATATTAGCCCCTTATCAGAGGCATTATTTGCAAATATTTTCTCCCATTTGGTTAATTTCCTTTTTACTTTGTTGACAGTGTCCTTTGCCTTGTAGAAGCTTTTCAATTTGACATAGTCCCATTCATTTATTTTTGCTTTTACTTCCCTTGCCTTTGGGGTCAAGTTCATAAAATGCTCTCTGAGCCCAAGGTCTATAAGTTTAGTAGCAATGCCCTCTTCTATGCTCTTTATTGTTTTTGATCTTATGTGGAGGTCTTCAATTCACTTTGAGTTAATATTGGTGTATGGTGACAGTTCACAGTCCAGATTCATTGTTTTGCATGTGGTTTTCCCATTTTCCCAGCACCATTTACTGAAGAGGCTTTCTTTTCCCCATTTTATATTTTTTGCTCCTTTGTCAAAGATTATCTGTCCATATATTTGTGGGTTTATTTCTGGATTTTTGTTTCTGTTCCATTGGTCTGTATGTTAGTTTCTCTGCCAATACTGGAAGTTTTGATTATTGACGCTTTGTAGTATAGACTGAAGTCAGGGAGTGTGATGCCTCCAGCCTTATTTTTTTTCCAGAGAATTGTTTTGGCAATTCAGGGCCTTTTGTGGTTCACTGTAAATCTGATAATATTTTTTTTTAATCTATTTCTTGAAAGAATATCTGTGGGACTTTGATGATAATTGCATTCAATCTGTATATTACTTTGGATAACGTGGCCATTTTATTTATTTATTTATTTATTAAAAATAAATGATAAAGATTTATTTAAGGGCCTTAGGATTTGCAAACCAGAAGCACAACTCAGCAATACCCAGAGTGTTCTGAAGAAGAAAGAGAAGTAAAGCATTCTTATAGTAAAAAGTATATTCCTTTTTTTAATTTTAATTTTAATTATTTATTTATTTTTTTATTGTTAAATTTATTGGGGTGACATTCATTGGTAACAATTAGATAGTTTCCGAATGTACAAGTCCACATCACATCACCTATGTATCACATTATGTGCTCACCACCCAGAATCAACTCCCCCTCCATCACCATATATCCACCACCCCTTCCACTCTCCCTCCCCTCTCCTCCCCTTCCCTCAGGCAATCACCCAGCTATTGAGTGTGTCCATAGGTCTCTGTGTCTTTGTTACTTTTAGTTTTATATTCCACCTATAAGTGAGGTCATATGTTTCCTGATTCTTTCAGTCTGACTTATTTCACTTAATAAGATGGTCTCTAGGTCCATCCGTGTTGTCACAAGTGACTATATTTCATCTTTTCTTATCACAGAGTAGTATTCCATTGTATAAATGTACCACAACTTCTTTATGCAGTCATCTATGGAAGGGCATTTTGGTTGTTTCCATGTTCTGGCCACTGTGAACAGTGCTGCGATGAACATGCGGGTACAGACATCTTTAAAGATCAAGGTTTTCAAGTTTTTTGGGTAGATGCACAGTAGACGGATGGCTGGGTCATATGGTAATTCCATTCGTAATTTTTTGAGGAATCTCCATACAGCCTTCCATAGTGGTTGTACCAGTTTACATCCCGACCAGCAGTGTACGAGGGTTCCTTTTTCTCCATAGCCTCTCCAGCACTTGTTATCTCTTGTCTTTTTGATTATAGCCATTCTAACAGGTGTAAGATGGTATCTCATTGTGGTTTTTATGTGCATCTCCCTAATTGCTAGTGAAGTGGAGCATTTTTTTTATATATCTGATGGCCATATGTATGTCTTCATGAGAGAAGTGTCTGTTAAGGTCATCAGCCCATTTTTTAATTGGATTGCTTGTTTTATTCTTGTTGAGTTGTACAAGGTCTTTGTATATTTTTGATATTAGCCCCTTATCAGAGGCATTGTTTGCAAATATTTTCTCCCAGTTGGTTGGTTGCCTCTTTGCTTTGTTGATGGTTTCCTTTGCAGTGCAGAAGTTTTTTAGCTTAATAAGGTTCCATTCGCTTATTTGTGCTTTTACTTCCCTTGCCATTGAGGTCAGATTCATAAAGTTCTCCCTGAATCCCAGGTCTATAAGTTTAGTGCCAATATTTTCTTCTATGCGATTTATTGTTTCCTTTCTTATTTGGAGGTCTTTAATCCATTTTGAGTTAATTTTGGTATATGGTGAGAGATCGCAGTTCCCATTCAGCCTTTTGCATGTGGTTTTCTAATTTTCCCAGCACCATTTACTGAAGAGGCTTTCTTTTCCTCACTGTATATATTTTTGCTCCTTTATCAAAAATAATCTGTCCATAAATTTGTGGGTTTATTTCTGGGTTTTCAATTCTGTTCCATTGGTCCGTGTGTCTGTTTTTCTGAATATGGCCATTTTAACTACTTTGATTCTTCCAATCTATAAACACCAAATATCCTTGCATTTCTTTATATCTTCTTCAATTACTTTTAATAATGTCTTATAGTTTTCAGTGTTAAGCTCTTTCTTAAGTTTATTCCTAAGTATTTTATTCTTTTTGTTTTGATTGCAAACGGTATTGTTTTTCTCATTTCATTCTCTGAAGTTTTGTTGTTTGTATATAAAAAATGCTGTGGATTTTTGTACATTGATTTTTGTATTCTGTAACTCCACTGTATTCATTTATTATTTCTAACAGTTTTCTGGTGGAGTCTTTAGGGTTTTCTATATAAAAAATCATGTCGTCTGCAATAAGTGACAGTTTAACTTCTTCATTTACAATTTGAATGCCTTTTTTTTCTTATTCCTGCCTAATGGCTCTGGCTAGAACTTCCAGCACTATGTTGAATAGCAATGGTGACAGGGGACATCTCTGTCTTGTTCCTGATTTTAGAAGAAAAGGTTTCAGTTTTTTCCCATTCACTACAACATTTGCTACGGGCTTGTTGTATATTGCCTTTATTATATTGAGTTATTTTCCTTCCATACCCATTTTATTAAGTGTTTTGATCATAAGTGGATGTTGTATCTTGTTGAATGGTTTTTCTACATCAATTCATACAATCATATGGTTTTTATCTTTTGTTTTGTTTTGGTGGTGTATCACATTGATTTATTTGCATATGTTAAACCTACTTGTGCCCTCGGGATGAATCCCACTTGATCATGATGTTTAATCTTTTTAATGCACTGTTGTATTCTATTTGCTACTATTTTGTTTAGGATTTTTGCATCAGTTTTCATTAGAGATATTGGTCTATAGGTTTCTTATTTTGGAATGTCCCTGCAGAGTTTGGTATTAGGGTTACGCTGACCTCATAAAATGAGTTGAAAGGTATTGCCCCTTCTTTAATTTTTTATTTTAAAAGTTTAAGGAGGGTAGGTATTAGTTCCTCCTTGAATGTCTGGTAAAACTCATTAATGAGACCATCTGATCCTGGACTCTTGCTTTTGGGAAGGTTTTGGATGATTTTCTCACTTCCTTACTGTTGATTGGTTTGTTTAGGTTATTCAGTTCTTCTTGATTCAGTCTATGTAGACTATACATTTCTAAAAACTTGTCCATTTCCTCTAGGTTATAAAATTTGGTGGAATATAGTCCTTCGGAGTATTTTTGTGTGATCATTTATATTTCTGTGGTATCAGTTGTAATTTCCCATCTTTCATTTCTAATTCTGATTATTTGTGTGTTTTCTCTTTTTTACTTTGTGAACCTGGTCAGGGGTTTGTCAATTTTATTAATTTTTTAAAGAATCAGCTCTTTGTTGCATTAATTTTTTTCTATTGTTTTTCTATTCTCTATTTCATTTAGTTCTGCTTTAATTTTTATTATTTCCTTTCTTCTGATGGCTTTGGATGTTATTTGTTTTTCTTTTTCTAGGTCTTTAAGATGTGATATTAGGTTGTTTACTTGGGATTTTTCTTGTCTCTTGAGCAAGGCCTGTAATGATATAAATTTTCCTCTTACTACTCCTTTTGCTGCATCCCAGTAATTCTGGTATGTTGTGTTTTCATTGTCATTTCTTTCTATGTGTTCTTTTTTTTTTTGCAGGTTCAATTAGTTTTAATTTTGCAGAGGAGGCAATGGAGGTTTGTAAAGATTCAAACCTCAAAAACATTTTCTCTCAGCCATTGGATTTAGAAAATAAAACAGGAGAAGGTCCAGATACACAGTAGCCTAAGTAGCCCACATTCACACACTGCAGCTCTATGAGGGCCAGACGGTATGTGAGGGCTGTCTGGAAAGTATCCAGCCATGTAATAGAAAAAATAGAGGCATTTATGGCTGTTCTTTTTCCCTGGACTTCCCTCGTATATCCTTCCAGGTCATCAGCCCAGGATTGGCACTTATGAATGCTTATTTACAAAATGGATCACAATCACTCAGGGACCCAAGGGAAGCTCTCTTCCTCATACCTCTTACAAGGCTCCACAGGTTCCAGGACCTGGTCTTTGCAGCCCAGGCCTACCTGGGTGTCTTCTTGCAAATTCCACTCAGGTCAAGCCAGGCGATGTGGGGTGTATGTAGGGGGATGAGAGGGAGCTGCCCTAGCCATGACACCCACTGCAGCCGAATATCCATCCAGTCTGGTAAGCACAGGGAGCAAGAATTATCAGCAGACAAAACGAAGCAGCTTGCAGACCTGTTCCACTGTGTGTTTGAATGCGTGAGTTTGGACATTTTCCAAGGGTCGCAGCACCCTCCCTTGAGGGCTAAGCAGTGCGGCTGGCATCCCCCTCCCCTCTCTGGACTTCTGTGTGCTCTCAACCTCACCACTAGAAAACTCTCCAAGGCTGGAGCTGAGGAAAGGCAGACAAAGTTTCTTTTGATAAGTTATGAATGGGAGAAAGTGTCTGTAAACCTCATTGTTAAAAATCACGGAGTATCTTTCTATGTATTTTTTATCCTCTTCTTTTATTTCTTCTTTGATCCATCATTTTTTAATAACATGTTGTTTAATCTCCATGTATATGTGGTTTTTCCTGCTTTCTTTTTGTAGTTGATCTCCAATTTCAAAGCTTTATGATTAGAGAATACACTTATCATTTTGATCTTAAATTTGATGAGGCTCGCTTTGTGTACCAGCATGTGGTCTATCCTTGAAAACATGCCATGTGCACCAGAAAAGAATGCATAGTCCTGTGTTGTAGGATGAAGTGTCCTATAAATGTCCATTATGTCCAGTTCTGTAACGTATCAATTAAAGCTGATATTTCTTTGTTTATTTTCTGTTTGGACAATCTATCCATGGCTGTCAATGGGGTGTTTAAGTCCTCTACTATAATTGTGTTTTTGTCAGTTTCTCCTTTTAGATCTGTTAGTAGTTGCTTTGTAAATTTTGGTGCTTCTTGGTTGGGGGCATATACATTAATAAGTATAATACCTTCTTGTTGTATTGTCCCTTTTATCATTATGAAATGTTCATTTTTGTCTTTTGATATCTTTTTGATCCTGAAGTCTTATACAGCGAATATAGGCCTAAACCTATGTTTTAACTGTAAAATTAGGGGGTCGTCTTATACTCCCGGTCGTCTTATACGCCGGAAAATACGGTACTTTGTCAGACATAGGTATGGCTACACCTGCTTTTCTCTGGGTGCCATTTGCTTGGAGTATTGTTTTTCTACCCTTTCACCTTGAGTCTGTTTGTCCTTGTGGCTGAGGTATGTCTCTTGTTGACAGCATAAGGTTCGTTGCTGTTCTTTAATCCAGTGTCCTACTCTGTGTCTTTTTATTGGTTAGTTCAGTCCATTTGCATTTAGGGTGATGATTGATATATGGTGATTTCGTATAGCCATTTTATCTTTTGTGTTCTGGTAGCTTCATTTTCTTTTTAAATTTCTTCTTTGCTTTTTTTTCCCATTGGTTATTTTATTTTGATGGTGTTTATGACTTTTTTCCCCTGTTTTCTCTTCTTTTATTGTTATGCATCTCTAAGTTCTTTTTCAGTGGTTACCATGAACTTTATATAAAAGAAAGTTTCATGTATGCAGTGGTTCCTTTTCTTAAGGATGTTTCTTATCTCCATTATCTTTGGAAACTTAAATCTTTTCTTCCTTCCATTTTTATATTTTTGTTCCAGTTTATCACTATTTACTTTTACTTTTTGTTTCAGATCCAATCACCTCCTTCAGTATTTCTTTAAAGACTGGCTTTGTGTTGGAGAATTCCTTCAGGTTTTGTATGTCTGAAAAGGTCTTTAATCCTCCTTCATGTCTAAGAGATATCTTTGCTAGGTATAGGATTCTTGGCTGGTAATTTTTCTCCTTTAATATTTTGAATACTTTGTTCTATTTTCTTCTGGCTTGTAGAGTTTCTGTTGAGAAATCTGGTGATAGTCTGATGGGCTTTCCTTTATAGGTTATGGTGTTCTTTGTTCTGGCTACCTTGAGGATTCTTTTTTTTTCTTTGACCTTTGATATCTTCAGTATACTGTGTTTTGAAGAGGGTCTGTTAAGATTCATGTAACTAGGGGTCCTGTTTCCTTCTTGGACTTGAGGTTCCAGTTCTTGCCATAGATTTGGGAAGTTCTCATCTACTATTTGTCTGAGTAAATTTGCTATGCCTTTCTCATCCTCTGCTCCCTCTGAAATACTTATTATTCTTATATTATTTTTTCTAATGGAGTCAGATATTTCTTATTGATATCTTTCATTTTTTTTTAGCTTTAAGTCTCTCTCTTCTTCCTTCTAGGCAATTTCCAAATTTTTGTCTTTGATTTCACTAATTCTTTCCCTCATCTGGTCAGCTCTACTTCCTATGCTAGTTATTTCATCTCTCATTTCTTTTATTGTGTTGTTTATCTCCAGAATTTCTATTTGCATCTTTTTCATAGATTCAATTTCCATTCTGAGGTCACTTATCTCCTTCTGTGTACCTGCAAGTTTTCTCTGATCACTTTGAGTATTTTTATAATTGCAGCTTTGACTTCTCTGTCATTTAGCTCATATAATTCCATACCTTCAAGTTCCTTTTCTGGAGATTTTTCTCTTTCTCTATGAGTTCCTTTGTTCAAAGGGCTATTCATTGGTGTTTGAACATTTCATTTCCTGAACATGAGTACTTCCCCCTGGTAGGTGTGAAGGTATCTTTCTTTTACTTCCTAGCTGGTGTT
>PVKE010007726.1:0-49788 GCA_004027555.1 Craseonycteris thonglongyai
CACCCAATAACTTGGTGATTGCCTGAGGGAAGGGGAGGAGAGGGGAGGTAGAGCGGGAGGGGAGGTGGGAGAGGGCACCAGCATTATGGACACACTCAATGGTTTGGTGTTTACCTGGAGAGGAGGGAGGAGTGGGGAGGGGGGAGTGGGCACCAGATATATGGGGTTGGTGGGGGACCTGATTCTGGGAGCTGGGCACATAATGCGATGCATGGGTGATGTGATGTGGAGTTGTACATTGGGAAACTGTCTGATTGTTATCAACCAATGTCACCCCATTAAATTTAACAATGAACTATAATAATATTAAAAAAATAATAAAATAAAATAAATGGAAATAACTAAAAAAAAAAAAGAAAAAGAAATAAGCTAACAGTCTATGGGGGCTTCTTTATAAGTAACTAACTGCTATCCTTTTTCTGCTTTTAAGATTCTCTCTTGTTTTTAACCTTTGGCATTCATGTATGGTGTGTCTTGGTGTGGGCCTCTTTGAGTTAATCTTGTTTGGGATTCTCTGCACTTCCTAGACTTGTATGTCTATTTCCTTTGTCAGGGTAGGAAAGTTTTCATCATTATTTCTTAAAATAGTTTTCAATTTCTTTCTCTCTCTCTCTTTCTCTCCTCCTTAAGGTACCCCTATGATGTGAATATTGGTATGTTTCATGTTATTCCAGAGGTCTCTTAAACTCTTCTCTCTGTTTGGGTATTTTCTGCTACCTGGTTTTAAGATCTCTGATACAATTCTGTGCTCATTCTAATCTGCTTTTGATTATTTCTAGTGTGATTTTAATTTTAGTTATTGTTTTCTTCATTTCTCACTGGTTCGTTTGTATGCTTTGTATGTCCATTTTTATGTAAAGTATTTCTTTGTTGACTTTCTCACTAAGTTTATGTATTCTTCCCCTAAATTTATTGGTCATTATTATAACTAGTGTTTGAACTCTGCATCTGGTATATTGCTTGTCTCCATTTTATTTTGTTTCTTCTCGGGAGTTTTGTTGTTATTTTATTTGGAACATATTCCTTTGACTTCTCAGTTTGGCTGCCTCTGTGTTTTCCTGTATTAGGTTGATCATATGTGTCTCCCAATTTTGGCTAACTGGCCTTAATAGGTGTCCTGAGGGGCCCAGTTGCACAGTCACCTGAGCCACGTACTCCAGAAGTGTCCCTGATACAGGTTGTGTGTGCTCTCAAGTTATAGTTGAGTCTTTATTATTCTGGCATGTCTGTGGATAGGTGTGACCTTCAGGCTGAATAAGTGTTAGGATTGGACATGATCACGATGGATGGGATGCTGTGCATGGGCTCACTCCATGAGGTGGTATTCAGTCCAATAGGGTTCTGGTGGCTGCGGAGACCACCCTTTGGTTTGCCACTTGTGGAGCTAATTGATTGGGTAGTTCTTTGTTGTGGTCTGAAACTGTCAACTGTGTGAATTGTTTTGGGGGCTTCTTTGGTTAGGCTTCAGTGCAGGCCAAGGTCATCTGCTGCCTGTTTCTAGCTTAGAGTCACCTGGTAGGAGCTAAAAAGTAATCCACAGTTGGTAGCTGACAATGCTAGGCCCAGAAATGCTTGGGAGAGGCTACACTGTTAACTGAGGCTAGCTGCTTGCAGCTCTGGGCCTAAGTCCTCTACCCAATAGACATAAGACATGCCAAAGCTACCAACCATCTGCTTGGGGCCTATAAAATTTTGGGAGTTTTTAAGAAAGTCTACAGTGCAGACTGAGGCTGGTTGCCTCTGAGTAGCAGCAGATGAAAGTTCATTCAGCTGGTGCATGAACTGTATTACGGAGGTTTTCATGGAGTTACGTGGGTGAGGTCAGTAGTATTCACCAGGTCGATGCAGATTCAGATTTGGCACCAATGCTAGGCCTGATGCCACTTAGAAAGAGGCACAGGGCACACTGAGGCCAGCTGCCATCTGCCTGGGGCTTCTGGACCTTTGATAGTTTTTAAGAAAGTGTGTAGCACAGAGTGAGGCTAGATACCTATGGGTCTGAGGGAGTCATTAAGTTGGGATGAACAGTGTTCACTGTGTTAATGCAGATTGAGATTTGGCACCAGCCTGCTCTTGAAGGCTGTGTATGGAAAGAGCTCACCACAGGCACAATGGCAACTGCTCCTTCAGTTTTTTTCCTGAAGTCACACAATTCAATTTTTCCCTGTATGTCCCTGGCACCTTTTGAGCTGTTATTCCTTCACTGAAGCTTAGGGTGAGTGTTTGTGAGTGGGTGAGTCTATGTTTGGGCCCTTTAATACAACATATAGGTTTCTAGCAACTCTCTATCTCACTAATTTTTACAGCCAAATGATCTAGAGACTTTTCTTTCCAGAACTGGTGCTCGGATCTGGGGAGCCCAGTGCAGGCTGGGACCCCTTGTTCCTCAGGGGGAACCTCCACAGCCAAGATATTTCTACTGGTTCTCAATTGCCACATGTGGGTGTGGGATCAGTCTATTTAGCATCTCCATCCTTCTTACCTGTCTTGATGTGGTTTCTATATATTCTTACGTATAGGAGTTCCATTTGGAGGATGACCAGATATCTGGTTTTAAGTGGGAAAAAATGCCATGGTACTGTCTCATTTCAAATGTCATATATGGTCAGTCTATTGACACCTTGGATTTAGCTCAGTGAGACTAAGCTTAACATACCTACCATTTGAAACTGGACAGTACTTTTGTTTTCTGTCACGTTTAAAATGGTACATCTGATCATTTAGCAAGATTTCAGATGGTTTTTCAGGGTGATTGTTTTATAATATAGTTTGTTCTTTTTTTTAATGTGGTCATGGGAGGATGAGAGCACAGTAATTAACTACTCCTCCATCTTGTCATGTTTGATGCAATTTTCTATCATACAGTCAGTGACTGTCAATAAGTCTTGCAGTTTCACCAACCTTTATTTTGCTTCACCATCACTTAATGTTAATTGAATAGCTTCTTGATTCTTTTTTAAAGCTTTTTATTCTATTGTTTTTGACAGAGACAGTGAGAGACAGAGACAGAGACAGAGACAGAGAGAAACAGAGAGAAGAGGCAGGGTCCAGTGTAGTCTCCACAGTTGTACATCATCAGTTTTTCAAAATGAGTTTGTTCTACACAGATAGGCAGGGACTGTGCAGGGGCAGGAATGAGGTTGGGGGTCTTCTGCATGGGAGGCATAATCCCTTGAGCCAGGTGCCAAACCAGGGACGAGAACCAGACTGGGGGCCTCCCACATGGGAAGCACACTTCAGTTTAGCATGTGGATCCACGCAGGCCAGAGTTGAGATACGATCCTCAGTCCCTGGTGCTGTAAATTGAGCACATAACCTGCTGAACCATTCCAGCTTCCCCAGCTTCTTAATTCTTGATTTCCTGAACCTCTCATGCAATGGGTGGACTGTATAACTAATTATAAATCCTGGGAAATTAGGGGCCCAACTTGTAAACAACTATTCTTTTTCTAACTCCTCTCTCTCTTTTTCCCCCTGTGCCTTTAACATAACCATGCTCACCATCTCTATTTAAAGGCATCTACTTGTCTCCCACTACACTTGGTTCCTAAAAGACCTTGTTCATTTTTTTATTTTTCTTGGAAGAAATTAAGGACATGCCACCCCAAAATGTATCACTTTGGTATGCTGATTATTTAGAGCTGAAGACACTTGAAAAACAACAAATATAAGAAGGGGCTTTTGTTTTCTCTTAATTCCTTTTGTCTGCCTAACGACAGATACTCTAAAAGAAACTCAATTGCTGTATATTCAATTTCTGAAAGTTTCATAAAACAGAGAAGATTGACTCATTAGAGAGAAAACTATAAATTGATACCATACCCAGGCACATTTTGTCACACACTATATCACTCATCTATTCTTTTAAGAGCCCTTTCATCTTTCCTAAACATCATTTTCTCTCTCCTAAATTGCTTAGGTACCTCCTTTCCTTTCCGTATTCTGATGGGTATATAAACTCACAAATGTCACCTCTTTGGGGGGCATTCATTTTACCATGTGTTGCCACACGCATGTAATATTAAAAATTCATAAGTTTGTATATTTTTTTCTGTGAACCTGCTTGTTGGCAGTTTATTTTACAGAGCCAACTATCCTCACTAGTATGTGGATAGCACATATACGGTTGTGATCACCAATCTTTTATTTTCAGCTGCTTCTAGGATATTGAACTTCATCAGGTCACACCTTCCTCACTTCAAATAAAAGTTTCCTGCCCCCTAAAATCAATGTCTCTTTCTTATTTCTAGGGTTACTCATATTAAATTTTCCAAAAGACTGGTGACCTGGTCAGGAACCAGAAGGAGACTAAATATTTTTTTTTCCATTGGTTAAAACATGAGATTATGAATTTTTGGAGAGCAAGAGTTTTTTATTTTGATTTGTATTGTCTAGAGTGGGGGTGGCGAACCTATGGCACATGTGCCTAAAGTGGCACGTGGAGCAATTAGTTCGGCACACAGAATTACTGATTTTTGTTATAAAAACATCCTATGCCTCTTATAGACATAAAAATACTCGATACCTCCATCTCACTCGATGGGTTGGCACACGAGTCGAGTGAGTATACTCTTATTTCATAAACTTTGGCACTCAATCGCCAAAAGGTTCGTCACCCCTGGTAGAGTGCCTAGTAAAGTATCTCAATGAATATCTATCAATTATGGACTGGTTGACTAAAATGATATGGTAAATGAGGCAAAATATTATACTCACCAAATGCAATCAGCAATTAGCTAAAAATTTGTAAGAAAATATAGGTACATCGTTGAGCTAAGGCAGGGTATCTAAGCTACTGCTTTAACTTGATCAGTAACAAAAGGAACACAATAAATTTCTAACCAAGGACTTCTGTGGGGCCAGCATGTACATGTCCAGTAGTTTCAACTAAAAAGATAAGTGATTATAAAAGGCAGTGCCTATTCTATTTATCTCAAAAAAATGAGAAATAATTTTTCAGACCCCTTTCCAGGTGCTTCACTACCCCATCTTATCTGTACAATCTCTCCACTTGATGTAAAACTTGAATGTATAACTAACTAAACTGCTTGTGCATAGCTATATTTCTCTTTGTTCTCATCTCTATATGAACATACCATCACTCTTCTGAAGTTGGAGCACTGTTTCAAGGCTCTTTGAACCTGTGCTCTTGGGCAGTGTTCTCAGATAGACCCAAATATAAACTTCTTCTTTTTTTTAATCTATAAAGGGTTGTCTTCTTTTCATTGACATCAACACATACCTATTTCTGTTACTTTAAAAAAGTTCTAGGTGCATAGCTTACTAATTAATGATATATGAGTGGCAAAGTTTCTGGTCCCTATCAGCTTTGCTTTAACCAAACTTGTAGGGTAGACAGAGAAGTAAATTAATTATACTTTGCTAATCTTATTTTAACTGGCCCTTTACGTATAAAAATAATACTAAATTAAGCCTAAATGATGAAACGGTAAGACTATCTTAATTTTTTTTAATTGTTTTTTTGACAGAGAGAGAGATAGACACAGAGAGACAGAGAGAAGAGGGAGGGCCCAGAGCAGTCTCCATAGTTGACAGCATTAGTTTTCCATATAGCTTCACTCCACAGGTGGATGCAGGGCTGCTCAGGGCAGGAACTGGGCCAGGAGCTTCTCATACAGGCCCCGGCAAGAACTGAATTAGGGGCATACCCCAGTTCAGCACATGGGTCTTCCTGGGCCAGAGCCAGAATTTGATCCTTGAGCTCCAGGGCTGCAAAGCGAGTACTTAACCTGCTGAGCCATCCCAGCTTCCCCAAAGACTATCTTAAATCAAGACATAATCATAATAGTAGCTGAAGCAACTAAAAATAAAACAAAATAAAACCCAACTACCCTCATTCCAAAAATATTCAATCTTCTTTATAAATGTACTAATTTTACATCTTTAATCACTTTGTGTAATATACTCTTAGTGGGACTTTGACTAAATTCTTTAAAGACATTTTTTTAGAGGGTATAGGTCTTCAAAGATGTTACCCTAGCATTGGTTCCCAAGTGGGCATATGTGGGGCCATACAGGGGCATGTGAAAAATAATCAGTAATAGCAAGTAAACAAATAAAGTAAAAAAAAATGCAAAAAGTTAGTTATGAAACATTAAGTATTTAATTTGAATCACATTTAATGGAGATACTTCAAATTTAGATTGTATCAAGTGATGATTGATGAGGGTGTGGCTATGAACCCTTCCCCCAAACCATTCTTCTACCAATCATTACACAGTTTCAGAACAACCCACTTGTGACATTTCTAGAAATTCCCCCATATAAAAGTACATCTGTAGTCAGATTGTTTGATTAGTTTAGTTATTGACTGAGTAAAGGTAAGTGCATTGTCTTTAATTGTGATTCTTTTCAAGTAAATTTACTTAACATAGTTTCAGTTATTATTGTCAGTGATTTTTAAGCATGTCAGTTAGAAATCAGTGGTTGAAAAAAGGAACAGGAAAAAAACAAAATGATGTGGATTATAACCCATCACCAAGTACTTCTCAACACATGTCTGCAGCTTTGAGTACACCCACATTGGGAGATAGTAAAAAGGTGCTTGCCTCAGATACTACACAGAGAAAAGGAAATACTCTGAACAGTATATTAAATATTTGTTTTCATTTGTAGGGGATGATTATTATCCTAAAACTTTGTGTGCTGTATATGAGAAAATATTATCCAACTGTTACATAAAACCTGAAAATATTATCTAACTGTTACATAAAACCTTCTACTCATGGGATATTCAGAAAATAAACATCTTATGTATTAAAAAATGCATTATTTTTTTCCCATTTAGTATAACATTTGCTAAGGGTTTGTCATATATGGCCTTTAATATGTTGATGTATTTTCCTTCTATTCCCATTTTATTAAGTGTTTTGATCATAAATGGATGTAACTTGTTGAATGCTTTTTCTGCATCAATATATAAGGTAAATGACAGAGAATTCAAGACTTCAATTCTGAAAACACTCGAAGAGCTCAAAAATAACAGGCAGACTACACAAAGGGAGCTAAGGGATCTCAGAAAGGAAATAGAATCTATAAAAAAGAAACAAATAGAAATTCTGGAGATAAAGAATACCATAAAAAAAAATAGCTAGCATAGGATGCAGAGCTGACTAGATGGAAGAAAGAATTAGTGAAATCAAAGACAGAAATTTGGAAATGTCACAGAAGGAAGAAGAGAGAGACCTAAAAGCTAAAAGAAATGAAGCATATCTACAAGAACTCTCTGACTTGATTAGAAAGAATAATATAAGAATAATAGGTATTTCAGAGGGAGCAGACAATGAGATGGGCACCGAGAATTTACTCAGACAAATAATAAAGTGTGTCCCAAAATTCACGCAAGATTTGAATTTTGTGTCCATTGTGTGATAAAATGTTGCCAATAAAAAAAAACAAAACAGCATGACAGCTGACAGACCTGGGTTATTAAACATGGAGTGCAACATGAAAGAACGTGTTTTCATTGTTGAGCAATGAAAATTTACCATTTTTAATTATAAACCTGTGTTTTCTATCAAAATTACTTTTTGTGTGAATTTTGGGACACCCTTTAGAAGATAAATTCCCAAATGTATGGCAAAGACTGGAAACTCCAATTCAAGAAGGAAACAGGACTCTTAGCTACTTGAATCTTCACAGATCCTCTCCAAGGCACTTTATACTGAAGATATCAAAGGTCAAAGACAAAGAAAGAATCCTCAAGGCAGCCAGAAAAAGGAACACCATAATCTGTAGAAGAAAGCTCATCAGACTATAATCAGATTTTTCAATAGCAACTCTACAAGTCAGAAGGAAATGGAACAGAGTATTCAAAATATTAAAGCAAAAAAATTACCAGCCAAGAATCCTATACCCAGCAAAGCTATTCTTTAGATATAAGGGAGGAATAAACACCTTTTCAAACATACAGAAACTGAAGGAATTCTTCAGCACAAGGCCAGCATCTCAAGACATACAGAAGGAAGCAATTGGAACTGAAAAAGTAAGAGTAAATAAGGATAAAGTGGAACAACAAAAACAGAAAAGGGGATAAAGTAAAGGTTTAAATTTCCAAAGAGAATGGAGATAAGAAACATCCTTAAGAAAAAGAACTACTGCATGTATGAAACTTTCTTTTGTATGAAGTTCATGATAAACACTGAAAAAGAACACATAACAATAAAAGAAGAGAAAACAAAAAACAAAAAAAAAGAGCTACCAGCAAACAAAAGATAAAATGGCTATAGGAAATCCTCATATACCAATCATCACTCTAAATGTAAACAAACTTAACTTACCAATAAAAATACACAGAGTAGCAAACTGGATTAAAAAGCAAAATTCAACGTACGCTGCCTCCAAAGAAACACCTCAGCCACAAGGACAAACATGGACTCAAAATGAAAAGAAAAAAAAAAAGAAAAAACTCCAAGTAAATGGTACCTAGAGAAAAGCAGGTGTAGCCATACTTGTATCTAAGGAAGCAGAGTTCAGGATAAAAATTATAATAAGAGACAAAAATGGACATTTCATAATGATAAAAGGGACAATACAACAAGAAGATATTACTCTCATTAATATATATGCCCCAACCAAGAAGCACCAAAATTTATAAAAGAAATACTAACAGATCTAAAAGAAAAACTTGACAAAAATGCATGTATGGTAGGGGACTTAAACACCCCTGTGACAGCCATGGATAGACCACCCAAACAGAAAATAAATATGAAAATATCAGCTCTAAATGATACATTACAGAAATTGGACATACTTGACATTTATAGGATATTGCATCCTAGAACAAATGACTATACATTTTTTTCTAGTGCACATGGAACATTTTCAAGGATGAACCACATGTTGGGACACAAAGCTAGCCTCAGCAAATTTAAGAAGATTGAAATCATGCCAAGTGTATTCTTCAATCACAAAGCTTTGAAATTGGAGATCAACTACAAACAGAAAGCAGAAAAAACCTCATATCATGGAGATTAAACAACATGCTATTTAAAAAACAATGACTGTATCAAAGAAGAAATAAAAACAGAGATTAAAAAATACATAGAAACAAATGACAATGAAAACATAACATAACAATTACTGGGATGCAGCAACAGTAGTAATAAGAGGGAAATTTATAAAACCACAGCCCTATCTCAAGAAACAAGAAAAATCACAAGTAAACAACCTAATATCACATCTTAAATACCTAGGAAAAGAAGAACAAAAAACAGCCAAAGCCAGCGGAAGGAAAGAAATATTAAAAATTAAAGCAGAACTATTGAAATAGAGAATAGAAAAACAATTAAAAAACTGACAAACTCCTGGCTAGGCTCACCAAGGGAAAAAAGAGACAACACACAAGTAATCCAAATTATAAATGAAAGAGGGGAAATTAGAACTGATACCACAGAAATACAAAGGATCATACAAGAATACTATGGAGGACTATATGCTACCAAATTTTCCAACCTAGAAGAAAACGAGAAGTTTTTTGAAACATGTAGTCTACCCAGACTGAATCAACAAGAACTGGATAACCTGAACAGACCAATGAACAGTAAGGAAATTGAAACAATCATCCAAAACCTTCCCTAAAGCAAGAGTCCAGGATCAGATGGCCTCACTAACAAGTTTTACCAGGCATTCAAGAGGAACTAACAACTCTTCTCCACAAACATTTCCAAAAAATTGAAGAAGAGGCAATACTTCCCAACTTATTCTATGAGGCTAACATTAGCCTAATACCAAAGCCTAGCAAGGATGACACATAAAAAAGAAAATTATAGACCAATATCTCTAACACTGATACAAAAATTCTAAACAAAATACTAGAAAATAGAATACAACAATGCATTAAAAAGATTATACATCACAATAAAGTGGGATTCATCCCAAGAACACAAGGATGGTTCAACACACACCAGTCTATCAATGTGATACACCACATAAACAACATAAAAGATTAAAATCATTGGATTACATCAATGCATGCCAAAAAAGCATTTGACAAGATACATTTATTTATCATCAAAACATTTAATAAAATGAGTATAGAAGGAAAGTACTTCAACATAATAAAGGCCACACATGACAAAACCTTAGCAAATGTTATACTGAAAGTAGAAAAACTGAAAACTTTTCTTCTAAAATCAGGAGCAAGACACAGATGTCCCCTGTCACCACTGCTATTCAACATAGTGCTGAACGTTCCAGTGGTGGGCAAACTGTGGCTCGCGAGCCGCAGTTTGCCGACCACTGTCTTAAATCTAGGCAGAGCCTTTAGGCAGAAAAAGATAAATAAAAGGCATTCAAATTGGGAATGACGAAGTTTAACTGTCATTTTTTGCAGATGACATGATCCTTTATATAAAAAACCCTAAAGACTCCACCAGAAAATTATTACAAATAATAAATGAATATAGTAAAGTTCCAGGATACAAAATCAAACTACAAAAATCCACAGCATTTTCATATACGAACAAGAAAACTTCAGAAAAAGAAATAAGAAAAATGATACCATTTGCAATCAAAACAAAAACGAAAATACTTAAAAATAAACTTAATAAAGAATGTGAAGGACTTACATGCAGAAAACTATAAGAAACTATTAAAAGAAATTGAAGAAGATACAAAGAAATGGAATGATATTCTGTGTTCATGGATTGGAAGAATCAACATAGTTAAAATGGCCATATTACCCCAAGCAATACACAGATTTAATGGAATTCCCATCAAAATCCCACAAAGATTCTTTTGATAAATAGATTTTAAAAATTATCAGATTCATATGGAACCACAAAAGACCTGAAATTGCCAAAGCAATCCTCTGAAGGAAAAAAAAATGAGGCTGGAGGCATCATGCTCCCCAACTTCAGTCTATAGAACTAAGTCACAATAATCAAATCAGCTTGGTGTTGGTAAAAAACCAGACCAAAAGAATAAAATCAAAAAACCCAGAAATAAACCCACAAATATATAGTCAGCGAATCTTTAACACAGGAGCAAAAAATATACAATGGAGAAAAGAAAGCCTCTTCTGTAAATGGTGCTGAGAAAATTGAAAAACCACATGCAAAAGAGTGAATCTGGACTGTGAACTGTCACCATATACCAAAATTAATTCAAAGTGAATTAAAGGCCTCCACACAAGACACAAAACAATAAAGTGCATAGAAGAAAGCATCATTACTAAACTTATAGATCTTGGGTTAAGGGACCAATTTATAAACTTGACACCAAAGCAAGGGAAGTAAAAGCAAAAATAAATAAATGGTACTATATCAAACTAAAAAGTTTCTACACAGCAAAGGACACCATCAACAAAGTAAAAAGGAAACCAACTGAATGAGAGAAAATACTTGCAAACAGTGCCTCTGATAAGCGGCTAATATCTAAAATATATAAAGAACTTATTACAACTCAACAACAGAAAAACAAACTATCCAATTTAAAAATGGGCAGAAAACCTAAACAGACATTTCTCTCATGAAGACATACAAGCAGCCAACAGATACATGAAAAAATGCTCAACATCACTAGCAATTAGGGAGGTGCAAATTAAAACCACAATGAGATACCACCTTACACCTGTTAGAATGGCTATAATCAAGAAGACAAGGGATAACAAGTGCTGGAGAGGCTGTAAGACAAGGAATAACAAGTGCTGGAGAGGCTGTGGAAAATAAGAAATACTCATACACTTCTGGTGGGAATGTAAATTGGTACAACCACTATAGAAGGCAGTATGTAGATGCCTCAAAAAACTAGGAATGGAATTGCCACATGACCCAGCAATACATCTTCTAGGTATCTACCCCAAAAACCTGAAAACCTTAATCCACAAAGATAACTGTAACCGTGTTCATTACAGCACTATTCATGGTGGCAAAGTTGTACAAACAACCAAAGTGTCCTTTGATAGATGACTGGATGAAGAAATGTGGTACCTTTATACAATGGAATACTACTCAGAAATAAGAAAAGTTGAAATAGAGCCATTCGTGACAACATAGAGAGGCCTTAAAAACATTAAGCGAAATAAGTCAGACAGAAAAAACAAGAAAGATATGACCTCACTCATAGTTCGAATATAAAACTTAAAGGAACAATGAAACAAAAACTCATGGACACAGTAAAAAAACCACAGTTTAGTGGTTACCTGAGGGTAAAGGGGGTGGTGGTTGGGAGAGCTTGGAGGGGGGAAAGTAGTGAGGGGCATCAAATATATGGTGATAGAAACAGCTGATTCTGGATGGTGAGCACATAATGCAATGTATGGACAATGTAATGTAGAGTTGAATGCTTTGAAACAATGTAATTATTATCAGCTAATGTCACCCCAATAAATTTAACTATTAGAAATATTATTAAAAAAAAAATAAAACCATATAAGAGCTGAAAATTTAATTTCTCCTTGTATTAAGGATACTACTTATTATATGTTTGGGGAAGAACATGTCCACAAAGTTAATTCTATACCCTTTTCAAACAAAACAATGTCTCAACAAATTCAGGAAATGTCTGATGGTGAACCTGTAGTAAATAAAATTAAAAAGAGTAAATTCTTAACCATTTGTGTTGAAGAAAGTATAGATGTTGCTGATTTGTTTATTCTGCTCATCATTGGGAGGTACTTAGTGAGAAAGGAAATTGAGGAAAATCTGTTGCTTTGTTAACCTATGACAGAGTGTACCACAGGTGAAGATATTTTTAATTCAATCACTGGTTATTTAATTGAAAAGGACATTTTGTGGCTGAATTGTGGTGCATGCATTGACAGAGGCGAGGCGATGTCAAGTTGTTTTATAGGCCTATGCAGCCAAATTTTAAAACCAGCTGCCCATGTATCATGGAGTCACTGCTGCATTCTTTGGCAAAGTCTTGCACCCAAGCCTCTTATTAGTGAACTGAAAGATGTTCTTGATGAGGTTGTAAAAGTTGTAAATTTCATTACATCACAACCACAAAACTCCATATTGTTTAAAGTCCTGTGCGAAGAAATTGCATATGGAGGTAAGGAGGCTCTCTTGGATGTTTGAACTTAGACATGAAGTCCAGGTTTTGTTTTGTTTTATTGTTAAATTTAATGGGGTGACATTGGTTGGTAACAATTAGATAGTTTCCTGATGTCCAAGTCCACATCACATCACCCATGCATCGCATTAAAGTGACTGGATCAAAGAGGAAATAAAAGAAGAGATTAAAATATTTGTAGAAACGAATGACAATGAAAACATGACGTACCAAAATTTCTGGGACACAGCGAAAGCAGTATTAAGAGGGAAATTTATATCATTACAGGCCTATCTCAAGAAGCAAAAAAAACTACAAGTAAACACCCACACATCTCATCTTATAGAGCTAGAAAAGAAACAGAGGTACCTCAAAGCCAGCAGAAAAAAAGAATTAATAAAAATTAAAGCAGAACATAATGAAATTTAGAACAGAAAGACAATAGATAAAATTAATGCCACAAAGAGCTGGTTCTTTGAAAAAAATCAATAAAATTGACAAACCACTGGCTAGGCTCACCAAAGGACAAAGAGAAAAATCTCATATTTCCAAAATACAGGTACTTTTTTTTTCTTTTTTGACAGAGAGAGAGAGAAAGAGATACAGAGACAGAGAGAGAGAACCGAACTGGGGGAGCTCCCAATTCAGCATATGGGTCCATACAGGCCGGGGCCGGGATTAGATCCCCAGTCCCCAGCGCTGCAAAGTGAGCGCTCAACCCACAGAGCCATCCCGGCTTCCCCTCAGGTACTTTTTAAAGACCATCATTTTCCTCTTGCTCCAAAGTTTCATGACAGTGATTGGCTTCAAAGTCTTGTATATTGATCAGATATTTTTCTAGAAAAAAAGCAACACTCAACTTGGGACTTCAAAATAGCTCAATCCCTATAGTCAATGTAACCAACAAAATTGAGTCAATAATTTAAAAACCGGACTTATGGAAAGGGTGTATTGAAAGAAGTTAACCTGAAAGTTTTGAAACTGCAGTATTTTTATCTGAGAATGACTTGCACCTATTCCAAAATGTGAAAAAGAATATTGTAAGTCACATAGAAAGCCTTAAAATATCCTTATATAAGTACTTCCTCAATGTGAAAAATAACTAATTGCAGATCTCTTCAATGAAGAATTCTTCAAAGAAGCTAAAGTATCAATCAATGAAGAGCAGTTATATGAATTTTGAACCTATTTTTTTATTCTGATTTTATTTATTTATTTTTATTGTTAAATTTATTGGGGTGACATTGATTGATATCAATTACATTGTTTGCAGGTGTACAACTCTACATTACATTGTCTATACATTGCATTATGTGCTCACCACCTACCCTGTTTACCCGAAAATAAGACAGTGTCTTGTATTAATTTTTGCTCCCAAAGATGTGCTAGGTCTTATTTTCGGGGGGATGTCTTATACGTATTTCAGCAAGAGGCAAAACTGTAAGTAGGTCTTATTTTCGGGGGATGTCTTACTTTCGGGGAAACACAGTAGAATCAGCTCACTTTCCATCACTGTATGTTTGATTCCCCCTCCCTACTCCCTCCCATCTCTCACACCCACCTCCCCCCCTTACCCTCAGGTAACCACTAAACTAGCTTCCTGACTTCAGTCTACACTACAAAGCATCAATAATCAAAACAGCTTGGTATTCACATATGGACCAATGGAACAGAAGCGAAAACCCAGAAATAAACCCACATGTATATGGACAAATAATCTTTGACAAAGGAGCAAAAAATAAACAATGGGGAAAAGAAAGCCTCTTCAGTAAATGGTGCTGGGAAAATTGAAAAACCACATGCAAAAGAATTAATCTAGACTGTGAACTGTTACCATATACCAAAATTAACTCAAAGTGTATTAAGGACCTCCACATAAGATCCGAAACTATAAAGTGCATAGAAGAAGGCATTGGCACTAAACTTATAGACCTTGGGCTCAGAGAGCACTTTATGAACTTGACCCCAAAGGCAAGGGAAATAAAAGCAAAAATAAATGAATGGGATTATATCAAACAATAAAGCTTCTACACAGCCAAGGACAACATTAACAAAGTAAAAAGGAAACCAACCGAATGGGAGAAAATATTTGCAAACAGTACTTCTGATAATCGGTAATATATCAAGAACTCATACAACGCAACAACAAAAAAACAAGTGATCCAATTAAAAAATGGGCAGAAGACCTAAACAGGCACTTCTCTCCTGAAAACATAAACAGCCAACAGACACATGAAAAAATGCTCAACATCACTAGCAATTATGGAGACATAAATTCTGATTTTAAAAGAAAGCATCTTATTACCTTCTGGGTAGATGTCAGTGAGGAATATTAACAACTTAATGAGAAGGCACTCAGATACTAATACTGCACTAGTGGAGAGAGCTATTTCTTCTTACATCTCATAAAAAATAAGTACCGCAACAAGCTTAATGCCAGTCCAAATTAAGACTGTATCTTGATTTTTTTTAGTCTGATTTCAAGAAACTAGGAGCAACAAAGCAAGCTTACCCATCTCACTAACAAAGTTTCAGTGGTCTAGTGATCTGCATAATAAGTACTACAGACTTTTTAGATAATGCAAATAAACACTATTATTAATAATGTTTGTTAAATACTTGATTTTCATTATCAATATATAACTGTATTATTACTATTGTAAAATTAAATCTGTGGTTTATATTTTTAGTGTGGTAATTCTTTCCTAACTTATTACTTCATTTCCACTACTTTACATTAAGATAGGCCCTGAACAAACATGTCAGTATTTAAAACAGCTGTTTTAAAAACAATGGGTACAATTTATAGAAATGGGTTTAAAAAGGATACACAAGTGGAAAATGGTTGGGAACCACTTCTCTAAGCCTAAACAATCTTTGCTTTAAATAAATCATAATATTGGCAAGAGATTTCTTCTTTAAGTCTTGGTCTCCTTCTCTGTTGAATGGACAAATTATCCCAGTTGATCTCAAAACTACTTTTGTTCTAAAATTTTATTATTTTTACCTAGGGACTTGCCTTCTAAAATAAGTTATGAAATTATTATCTTTAATATCCCATGAGAAATGAAAGCCAATTATTGTTAACCTTTATTAAGGATGATTAATGAAAGAAAGAGGAACTAATTTTGTACTTCACACACCATAACATTAACAAAATACAAATGCTCAGATGACTTCAAGTCAGTTTAGCATCTAGCTTTAAGCACAATGCATGCTATAAAGGGCAAGAATAATATTGGAATCAGGCACACTGGAATCTCAATTATAATTTCATCTTCATATGACCCTTTTACTTTCCATCTTGTTTGGGAAGTGAGAGGTTCTGCACCACTCATAGAGTTGTTGCAGGACTGAAAAAATTAAGCTATGTAACAAGTGTAATGGTTGATGTTCAGTAGCCCTCAATAAATTTTGTTTCTACCATCACCACCCATGATTCTTTTGGCTTATCTTATTTTATTAACCTTTCTAGGGGCCTATCAGTAAAACCTTTGAACCACAATTGTAACAGCCCTTGCCATTATTATATTTGCATTATGTGCCTGACACCATGCTAAACTGCTTACCTGGATTTTCTTTTGTAATATTTAAAAATATCCATGAGGTGGACATTATTCTTACTGCCCACATTTTCTAAATAAAAAAAAAAAATCTGTCTAGAGATGTGTAATTCCCCAAGATCACATGACTAGCAGAGCCCAAAATTTGAACAAAGCTCAGTTAATTATTAAAACCATGCAATTAGCTACAACTCTAGTTTCTTTTTATTTATTTATTTATTTGTTTATTTATTTGTTTATTTATTTATTTATTTATACTTGTTAAACTTACAGGAGTGACATTAGTTGGAAAAAACTATGTAGGTTCCAGATGTACAACTCTACCTTACAATGTCTGTGTATTGCATTGTGTGTTCAACACCCAGAGTCAGTTCTTCTACCACCATATATTTGATGCCCCCTGCCTCCACCACCACCTACCCCCTTTGCTATCAGGTAACCACTAAACTATTGACTGTATTCATAAACTTTTGTTACTTTGTTACTTGAAGTTTTATATTCCACATTTAAATGAAGTCATGGTTCTTGATTTTTTTTCAGTCTGACCTGTTTTAGTTAACATGATCTCAAGGTCTATCCATGTGATTGCAAATGGCAATATTTCATCTTTTCTTATGGCTGAGTAATATTCCATTGTGTGAATATATCACAACTTCTTTATCTAGTCATCTACCAAAGGACACTTTGGTTGTTTCATTGACTTGGCCACTGTGAACAGTGCTGCAGTGAACATTGGGGTACATATATCTTTGCGGACTAAGAATTTCAAGTTTTTGAGATAGATACCCAGAAGAGGGATTGCTGGGTAATACGGTAATTCCATTGTTAATTATTTTGAGGAAACTCCATACTGTCTTCCATAGTGGGTGCACCAATTTACAGTCTCACCAACAGTGTATGAGGGTTGTCTTCTTTCTCCACAGCCTCTCTAGCACTTGTTATTCCTTGTCTTTTTTATTATTGCCATTCTAACAGGTTTGAGATGGTATCTCATTATGATTTTAATTTGCATTTCCCTACTAACTAGTGAAGTTGAGCACTTTTTATATGTATTTTTGGGAGAAGGATCTGTTCAGGGCTTCTGCCCATTTTTAAAAATTAGATTGGTTGTTTTTTATTATTGAGTTGTATGAGTTTTTTTTTATATTTATTTTATTGTTTCTGACAGAGAGGGAGACAGTGAGAGAGACAGATATAGAGACAGAAAGAAGGGAGAGGGCCCAGAGCAGTCTCCATAGTTGGACATCATCAGTTTTTTACAGTTTCATTCCATAGGTGAGTGTGGGGTTGTACAGGGCAGGAACTGGGCAAGCATGAGGCCTCATGCATGGGAGTCATGCCCCCAAGAGCTGGAGGCCTCCCACATTGGACACTTGCCCCAACAGAATCTGAACTGGGGTGGGAAGCACACCCCAGTTCAGCATATGGGTCTACGTGGGCTGGGGCCAGGACTAGATCCTTTGACCCCAGGGCTGCAATGCAAGTGCTCAACCCACTGAACCATCCTGGCTTTCCCAGTATGAGTTCCCTGTATATTTTACATATTAGCACTTTATCAGAGGCATTGTTTGCAAATATATTTTCCCATTCAGTAGGTTGCCTCTTAGTTTTGTTGATTTTTTTTTTTTGCTGTGCAGGATCTTTTTAGTTTAACATAGTCCCACTCATTTATTTTGCTTTTATTAATAACTTCTCTTACCTTTGAGATCAAGTTAATAAATTTTGCTCTGAACCTACCATATAAGATGTAGTGCCAATGTTTTCTTCTATGCAGTTTATTGTTTGGGTCTAATGTGAAGAGCTTTGATCCATTTTGTGTTAATCTTGGTATATGGTGACAGTTTGCAGTCCAGATCCCAGATTTAGTCTTTTGCATGTGTTTTTTTGTTTGTTTTTTCAGTTTTCCCAGCACCATTCATTGAAGAGGCTTTCTTTTCTCCATGGTAAAATTGTCCTTTTTTTGTCAAAAACTATGTGTTCATATATTTGTGGGTTTATTTCTAGGCTTGCTATTTGTCTGTGTGTCTGTATTTCTGCCAGTGCCAAGCTGTTTTGATCATTAACTTTGTAGTATTGATTGCAGTCAGGGGACATGACACCTCCAGCCTTGTTCTTTTTTCATAAGATTGCTTGGCCAATTTGGGATCTTTCGTGGTTGCATATGAATCTGATGATTTCCCCACCCCACAACACCCCCATCTATTTCTTGAAAGAACGTCTGTGGGATTTTGGTGGAAATTGCATTAAATCTGAATATTGCTTTGGTTAATATGGCCATTTTAACTATGCTGATATCCTCCAATCCATGAACATAGAATATCTTTCCATATCTTTGTGTCTTCTTCAATTTCTTTTAATAACATCTTATAGTTTTTCACACGTAAGGCCTTCACATTTTGGTTAACTTTATTCCTAGGTTTTTTATTCTTTTTGTTGTGATTACAAAAAGTATTGTCTTTCTCATTTCTTTTTCTGAAGTTTTGTTGTTCATATATAAAAGTGCAATGGCTTTTTTTTTTTCTTTACCATGATTTGTATCCTGAAACTTTACTATATTTGTTTATTATTTCTAATAGTTTTCCAGTGGAGACATTAGGATTTTCTATATAAAGGTTCATATCATCTGCAAAAAGTGACAGTTTAACTTCTTCACTATGATTTTGAATATGTTTTATTTCTTCCTCTTACCTGATTGCTCTGGCTAGTACTTCCAGTACTATGTTGAATAGTATTGGTGGCAGGGGTCTTCCCTGTGTTGTTTCTGATTTTAGAAGAAAAGGTTTCAATTTTTCCTATTAAGTATGATATTTGTTAAAGATCTGTTAGATATAACCTTTATTATATTGAAGTACTTTACTTCTATACCCATTTTATTAAATGTTTTGACCATAAATGGATGTTGTATATTGTTGAATGACTTTTCTGCATCAATTGATATAATCACAGTTTTTACTGTTATTTTATTTATGTGGTGTATCACATTGATCAATTTGCAAATATTGAGCCATCTTTGTGCTCCTGCAATGAATCCCACTTGATCGTGATGTGTGATCTTTTTACTGCATTGCTGTATTCCATATTATAGTATTTGGGGTGGGGGAGATTTTATATCTGTTTTTATGAGAGATATTGGTTCAGGTTTTCTTTTTGTGTGTATTGTTATTATCAGGCTTTTGTATTAAGGGAATTTTTGTGTTGTACAGTGAGTTGGGAAGTATTGCCTCTTCTTCAATTTTTAAGAAGAATTTGAAGAGGATAGATGTTAGTTTCTCTTTGAATGCCTGGCAAACTCATTAGTGAAACCACCTGTTTCTGCCGTTTTGCTTTTGGGGAGGAGTTGGATCATTGTTTTAATTTCCATAGTGTTGATTGGTCTGTTTAGATTATCCAGTTCTTGGTTCAGTCTAAGTAGACTATATGTTTCTGGAAACCTGTCCATTTCATCTAAGTTGTTAAATTTGGTGGCATATAGTCCTTCATAAAATTTTCATATGGTTCTTTGTATTTCTGTGGTATCGGTTTTAATTTTCATTCTTTCATTTATGATTTTGGTTATTTGTGTATTTTCTCTTTTATTTATTTTTTCTTGGTAAGCCTATCCAGGTGTTTGTCAATTTTATTAATTTTTTGAAGAATCAGGTCTTTGTACAGTTACTTTTTTCAATTGTTTTTCTGTTCTCTATTTCATTTAGTTCTGCTCTAATTTTCATTATTTCCTTGCTTGTGGTGACTTTTGTTGTTGTTCTCTTCCTCTTCCTCCTCCTCCTCCTCTTCTTCTTCATCTTTTTCTAGTTCATTAAGTTGGAATGTTAGGATGTTTACTTGTGATTTTCCTTGCTTCTTGAGATAAGCTGTAGTGATATAAATTTTTCTCATAACTGCTTTCACTGCATTAGTGTTAATTTTTGATGTTGTGTTTTCATCGTTATTAGTTTCTATGTATTTTGTAATTTCTTATTTTATTTCTTCTTTGATTTAGTCATTGTTTAACAACATGTTTTTTTAAGTTCTAAGTATATGTGGTTTTTCCTGCTTTATTTTGCAGTTGATCTTCTATTTTAAAGCTTTGTGGTCAGGGAATATACTTGGTATAATTTCAATTTTCTGAAATTTGCTAAGGCTAGCTTTGTGACCTTTTATATAGTCAATTCTTGAAAATGTTATGTGTGCACCAGAAAAGAATGTATAGTCATGAGTTGTAGGATGAAGTGTCCTGTAAAGGTCAACTGTGTCCAATTGCTGTAATATATCATTTAAAGCTGATATGGTCTTATTTATTTTCTGTTTGGATAATCTGTCCACGGCTATCAAGGTGTTTAGGTCCCCTACTATGATTGTAGTTTTGTAAGTTTCTTCTTTTTACATCTGTTAGTAATTTAGTTGCTTTGTAAATTTTGGTATTTCTTGGTTGGGGGCATATATTTAATAAATGTCATGTCTTCTTGTTTCATTGTCCCCTTTATCATTGTAAAATGTCCCCCTTTGTCTCTTATTACCTTTTTCGTCCTGAAGTCTGTTTCATCAACTATAACTATGGCTACACCTGCTTTACTCTGGCTACCATTTACTTGGAATATTGCTTTCCACCCTTTCACTTTCAGTCTGTTTTTATCCTTGTGGCTGAGGTGTGTCTCTTGGAGGCAGCATAGGTTGAGTTTTGTTTTTTCATCCAGTTTGCTATTCTGCATATTTTTATTGGTGAGTTCAGTCTATTTACATTTAGGGTGATGATTCAAGTATGAGGATTTCTTATAGCCATGCTATCTTTTGTTTTCTGGTAGCTCTTTGTTGCGATTGCTTCTTTACTTTTTCTTTCTGTCAGTTATTTTAGCTTGATGGTGTCCTTATTTTTTTTCCTCTGTTTTTTATTCATTTATCTATTCTTGTTATGTGTCTCAATTCTGTGTGTGTGTGTGTATGTGTGTGTGTGTGTGTGTGTGTGTGTATGTGTGTGTGTGTGTGTGTGTGTGTGTGTGTGTGTGTTTACCATAAAGTTTATGTTAAAGAGAGTGTCATATTCTTTTCTTAGGGTTGCTTCTTATCTCCAATTCCTTTGGAAGTTTAAGCCTTTACTTCTTCCACTTTTATGTTTTTGTTGTACCAGTTTATCCCTATTTTTACTTTTTGTTTCAAATTAAATAGCCAGCATAGTGCTTGAGAATTCCCTCAGCTTCTATATGTCTGAAAAGGTTTTTACTCCTCCTTCATATCTAAAGGATAACTTTGCTTGATAGATTATTTTTGGATGGTAATTTCTCTCTTTCTATATTTTGAATATTCCCTCTGGGCTTGTAGAGTTTCTGTTGACAAGTCTGATGACGGTCTGATGGGTTTTTCTTTATAAACTATAGTATTCTTTTCCTTGGCTGTCTTGAGGATTCTTTTTTAATCTTTGACCTCTGATATATTCAGTATAATGTGGCTTGGAGAAGGTCTGCTAGGGCTCAGGTAATTAGGGGTCCTATTTCCTTCTTGGATTTGAGGTTCCATTATTTTACAGATTTGGGAAGTTGTCATCAATCTATTTGTTTGAGCAAATTCTCTCTGCCCATGCCATCCTTTGCTTCCTCTAGTATACCTATTATCTTTATGGTGCTCTTTCTAATAGAGTCAGGTAGTTCTTATAGGCATGTTTTATTTCTTTTAATTATCAGGTTCCTCTTTTCTTCTCTCTGTGACATTTCCATATTTCTATCTTTGGTTTCACTGATTCTTTCCTCCATCTAGTGGACTCTGCTTTCTATTTCAGCCATTTCCTCTTTTGTTTCTTTTATTGTGTTGTTTGCCTCCAGAATTTCTATTTGGTTGTTTTTTATAGCTTCAATTTTTTGGTTAAAGTATTCCTTTTGCTTGCAGATTTTTTTTTTTTTAGCACATTTAGCTGCTTTTCTGTGCTTAGCTGCCTCTCTTTGATCTGTTTTTTTTTTTCTTTCAGAAGTGCAATCTTGAATTCTATGGCATTTAGCTCAGATATTTCCGTATCTTTAAGTTCCTTTTCTAGATATTTTTTTCTTTCTGAGCTTCTTTTTCCCCTAGGGTACTCATTGCTGTTGAAGTGTTTCCTTTCCTGTGCATAAGGACTTTTTCCTCTGTAGATATAAAGATCTTTCTTTTGATTCTCAGTTGGTACATCAGCATCAGCTTATAAAATTTTCTTGTGGTTATTTGGTTTTCTTGCACTGGGAGACTTCCTAGAAGGTAGGCTTCTCTTCTTTGGCTCATTTGCCTTGGCCTCTGTGTGCCTTTTCTTTGGGAGGATATGTTTGGTGGTGGTGTTCTATGCTTCTGACATCCCACTGTAGTAAGAAGCTGCCATACCTATGCTTCATAGTTTTCCTGGATTCCTCTGCTGGCATCAGAGGGAAGGATGAGGGGTGAGGTTAGTTGGAAAAGATGCAGGTCTGTTTGTGGCACAGGGCAATGGTGACCTCTAAGCTTCAGTTGACTGCATACAGGCACTGGGTGAAACTGGAGAGTGAGCCTTGGGTGAGAGTAAGGGGAAGCAATTAGGCTCTGTGTCTAAAGCCTCACAGTACTCGGGCTTGGGCCCTACCATATATACAACCATGCCATGCTTTAGCCACTGGTTCTCTGGTTGCCAGCACTGTACTCTGGCTGTCTGCCCTGTGCTTTAGGAGCCAGCACTGAGATCTGGCTGCCTGTACTTGGCAACCCACATTGGTACCACACTCTGTCCTCTCATGCTGCACTACAACTGTCCATGCTATGCTATGAACACTCTCCCTGCACTCCTGCCATCACACCATGCTATATCCACCCATGCCCCAGTTCTGCCATCCACCCCAGGCTCCACCTGCCTACACCTCTGCTCTTTTCAGCCTCCAACCAACCTGAGGTCATGCTGTATCTAGGCCCAGGCTCCCAGGATCCAACCTCAGTCTTCCTTCTGCTTGTTTTCATGTCAGTCTCTGGTTTGCACCCAGCAGCATGTTTCCACACTGCTCCCTTCCCTTCTCTCTCACTCGCCTTTCTTTCTCTGGCCTGTATGTATTTCCTTGAGTCGAGTGTGTCACTCAGCTGAGAGCATGTGTTGTTTATTGATTCCCTTGTTGGATTTTAGTTGTTCAATTTGTTGTTCTTTCCAGGAGTAATTTCAAGAGTCTTCTCTCACTCTGCCATCTTGATGATACCTCAACTCCAGTTTCTTGTTCCTGTTTTGAGAAACAGAATAATAAAGCATTATTCTTTTTCTTAGGATAAAATATATTATATTCATACTCACTAAACTGCAGTAACAACCTTTGTTTTTTGTACTAAAACCAAGAACACAGAATTTAGGCAATGGGTCTTCATAAATAAAAAATGTCCAGATAATCTTCTGATCCTTGAGTTTTAGGTAATACTTTTAGGAACTGCTGTTGCTGGACAAAGTGTATGCATTTCATTGATTAATTGTTGCTCTTTTGCTTCCTGAGATCACATAGACAAAAAGAAATAAACATTAATGAAGACAGAGAGAGAGAGAGAGAGAAGTTGCAATATAATTATTCTGTAAGATATAAACTCTTTGAAAATTAAATGTATATTGAGTTTAATAAATAAATATATACTTTCTATTATTGTTATTTTGAGTACAAAATTTTTACATGCAGCAATGAAAATATAATAATACAACAAATGTGAATTAAAAAATTCTTCTGATATGCATTACTTGCAGACTTTTGAGTAAGTTTCAGTTTGTATCAGAAAAGAAAGAAAACATTTTGCCTTTGCCCATGACTTGTCTATAGTAAAATAACAGATGAATTTTTAAATATTTGTTTAATTAGAGGACAAGATGTTTTTAAAGGTAAGCATATAACGGTGTAATATAATAGCATACACTTCAGCATCATCAGACAGACCTGTGTTTTAAATATACTTACCTCTACCCCCCTACCAACTGAGTGGCCATGCAGTTTTATATATAAGGTTAACACAATTGTTCTTAGTGTTGTTGAGAGAGCTAAATGAGTTTTAGGTTAAACCAGGGTCTTCAAACACACATTACTACTACTACTGTGTTATACAACCCCACAAAAATGGGATCAATAGAATAAAAGAATATAAATGCTTAAGGAAAGACAGAATAAGAAAGAGGAGGGTAGTAGAGGAGAAACATCAACATATTATTTGGACGATGAAAAATAATTTTTAAAAGAGACACATACTTAGGGGGGAAAGTTAAATTCTATGCATTCAAATAAGGTGTGACTAAAAAGAAACAAGCCAACTATTTCACAGAACTTCAGAAAGACCCAGAAACTGGAGGCACAGGTCAAGAATGGACTAAATAAGATGATTTGTTAAGACACTTTGTAAGAAATTCCTCAACCTATAAATCTTCTCTTACTCCACTAACCAGGTGACTACCTCAGGTATGAAAATAAAAATAAATTCTTTGAAGAAGTTGAGCACATGTGGTGGAGAACTCAGAGCCAATAGATGTGGCAGAAGGTAACTGTGAGGGGCACAGTGAAGCACAAAGATTAAATGGTATCCTACTAATTGAATGGTGATACTCATTTGATTAACAGACACAGATAATATAAAATTTTGTTAAGTTTTGGAAAATATGAACAACTAAAAGAAAAATAACATGAGTACAGGACAATATATCATGAGCTCAGATGGAAAGGAAGAATTCTTGGGACTCTTAAGTACTCTGTAAAAGGCCATATGCAGCTGCTCTTATCACATGCATGAGAAAAGGGTTCCACCCAGCTCAGGATGTCCTGGATCACCTAAAAGGATTTACCCTTCACATTACCCAGTACCACTTTACTATTCTGCAAACTGCTTTTTAAGCCCACAAGATCACCAGGTATAAGAAAATACTAAAAAGTAACCCCATTATATCCTGAATTTTTACTAGAGATTAAATGAATTAAAGGTCAATTATGCAGTCATAGAATACCTTAGCCAGTAACATTTTTTTTCCACAGCCACCCGCCATAAAGTTGCAAGTTTATCTCTAGATTTCTCACTTAGAAACACAAATGACAAAACCTGGCCACATAAAGAGATTATAATCAATTTTCATGTACTTCACTCTTAATAACAATGCCTAATCCAGAATGAGTAGTCATAAAAAAATAATTATCTAAAAAATATATATATACAAAATTAGAACAAACAGAAAGAAATGATGACAACACAAAGAGCATGAAAAAATTGTGTATGTGTTCCATACAACAATTCAATAAAATATGAAGTACCATAAAGTTTTTTTTTAGGATTTATTTTATTATTTGAGAGGAAAGTGAGAGTGAGAGAGAGAGAGAAGGGAGAGGCCCCAGAGCGGTCTCATATTTGTACATCATTAGTTGTGAAACAACTTCATTACACACAGGTGGATGTAGGGCTGTGCAGGTCGGGAACCAAGGTGGGGGGCTCCCACACGTGAAGCAAGAACCTTTGTCCCCAGGCTCATCAGTTACCAGTTGTGTCACAGTTCATCATGTGCATCTGCATAGGCTGGGCAGGGCTTTGATCCCTGGACCTCATGGTTACAAGGCAAGCAACCTGTTGAGTTATCCCGGCATTGCCCACCATAATGTTTTCTAAAAGGAAAAAATTAGAAGTAATTCAGACAAACTTTTATAATAAAGAAATAAAGAATTCTGGAAAAGGAAAATATATAAAATCTGTTTGACTGAACCAGAGAGGTAAAAGATTTGTACTCTCAAAACTACAAAATATTGCTGAAATTAAAAAATACATACTGTAAATAAATGGAATGCTGTCCCATATTTATAGGTTGAAAGACTTAATATTGTTAAAACATCAGCACTATCCAAACTAATCTATAGATTCAATGCAGTCTCTATCAAAATACCAATAACTATTTTTTACAGAAATACAAAAATTTATACTAAAATTCATATAGAATCTAAAGGGACTTCCAACCACCAAAAACAGTTTTTAAAACAAACAAAAGAAAATTGGAAGACTCACACTTCCTGATTTCAAAATATACTGTAAAGCTCTAGTAATCACAACAGTGTGGTGCTGACATAAAAACAGACATATAAATAAATGAATAATAATAGAGAGTACCAAAATAAACCCTCACATATATGGCTTTTGACATGGTGCCAAGACCATTCAATAGTGAAAGGAGAACCTTTTCAACAAGTGATACTGGGAAAACTGGGTATCCACATGCAAAAGAATAAAATTGGAACTTTACTTTGCACCATATCTTAAATGGGTTAAAAATCTAAAGTAAGAGCTATAATATTTTTAGAAAAACATATGGGGAAAAATTTCATGACATTAGATTTGGCAATAATTTCTTAGATATAACATCAAAAGCACAGGCAACAAAAGAAAAAATAAATAATTTGGACTTTATCAAAATTTTAAAAAAATATGCATAAAAAACACTGTTAACAAAGTGAAAAAGAAACCCAAAGACCGGGAGTAAATATTTGCAAGTCACAAATACAAAGGCTGTCCAGAAAGTATCCAGACATGTAATATGAAAAATAGAGGCATTTATGGTTGGATTTTTTTCCAGACATCTTCATTTAATAAACAGTTAATATCCAGACTATATAAAGAGCACTTAAAACTCAATTAAAAAATCAAACTGAATCTAAGAAAAGACAAAAAACTTCAGTAGACCTTTCTCCAAAGAAGACATACAAATGACCAATGAGCACAAAAAATATACTCAATACCAGTAATTAATAGAGAAATGCAAATAAAAACCAAAATGAGATACCATTTCTGACCCATTAGGTTGACTATTAGTAAGAAAAAACAAGGGGAAGCCAGGATGGCTCAGCAAGTTAAGCACTCACTTTGTAGCCCCAGGGACCCAGGATCAAATCCTGACTCCGGCCCATGAGGGCCCATATGCTGAACTGGGGTGTGCTTCCCATGCGAGAGGCCTCCCATTTGGTTCTCATCCCCCCCCATTTGGTCCTTGTCTCGAGGGTGCATGCCTCCCATGCATGAGGCCCCCGGCCCATCTATGTGGAACAAAACCATGTCAAAACTGATATCGTACACCCATGGAGACTGTTCTGGGCTCTCCCCATTCTCTGTCTCTCTCTGTTAAAAACAATTTTAAAGATCTTTAAAAAACTAAACAAAAACTGAAAATATGTGTTGGGAGAATGTGGAGAAACTGGAACTCTTGTTCACTGTTGGAGGAAATGTAAAATGGTGCAGACATTATTACACACAGTATGAGGGTTTCTCAAAAAGTTAGCATGAAACTACTATATGATCCAGCAATTTTACTTCTGGTAATATATCAAAAAGAATTAAAAACAGCATCTCTAATTGATATTTACAGTTATATTTGTAACAGCATTATTCTTAATAACCCAAAAGTTGGAGTAACCCAAATTTTTATTAATGGATGAATGAATAAACAAAATGTATACATACATACAATGGAATATTATTTGGCCTCAAATAGAAATGAAATTCAGATACATGTTACAAAGTAGATGAACTGTGAAGATATTACACTCAGTGAAATGTCAGACATAAAATGACATGTACACTTAAAATGGTTAAAATGGTAAGTTTTATGTTATGTTTATTTTACCACAATAAAATAAATCTTCTTGAAATTATGAGAGGCATGACCAGAAGGTAAACATTACTAAGTCAATTTTGAGAAGGCAACAAAAACCAAAACCATAACAAACCAATAAAAAACAAAAACAAACAAACAAAATTAAAACCAAAAAATCCAGTAAAATAAGACCATCATTTGGGACGTCTTTTTGCCCAGGGACAATTGCCAATCCAGACAAATCAGCATTTTTCATAGCCCTGTGGAATTTGAGAGAAAAAAGTAAGAGTTCAAGACCACTAAAGGTGAGTTTCTGGTAAACTCCTAGTGTTCTGGATTTGGGTCCTATAGGCTTATACCCTAGGAGTAGGGGAAAATTTGAAGTAAACTAATGCTCATTCAAACTGTATCCCAGCTTTAAATTATCTGAGTGGCTTGGAAATGTCAAACACTGAAAATAAAATGACATGAGTCTAGATTGCTAAGACCCCACAGGGACATGGTAGAGGCAAGTGAAAATTGTTTTTGGAGGAAAATTACATGATTACAAGCCTCAAGTAAATTTTATAATTTTTCAAATACAATTATTGAACACCTTCCCACATCTACCACCACAAAAAAAAGAAAAAGTAGAATAAGAGTCAATATCACACAAAGGAGAACCGGCAGAAACAACAAACTTTAAAGAGATCTACAGAGTTCCAGACATTGCAATTATAAGATACAGACTTTAAAATAATTTCTCTTATTATGGTCACGAAGCACAACCAGGGGGAGCCGTGAAGGCTCAGTGGGTTAAGCGCTTACTTTGTAGCCCTGGGGACCGAGGATCGAGTCCTGGCCCTGGCCCATGTGAACCCATGTGCTAAACTGGGGAGTGCTCCCAGTTCAGCTCTCACCAGGTGAGACCCCGGCCCAGTTTCTGCCCTGTGCAGCCCTGCGCCCACCTGTAAAATAAAACTATGTGGAAAAGCCAACGGTGTGCGGCCATGGAGACTGCTCCTTCTCTCTGTCTCTGTATCTCTCTCTCTCTCTCTGTCAAAAAAATAAAAAAAAGAAGAAGAAAATCCATACTATTAAATATTTCTGCACAGAAATAGAAAACAAAAACTAATATGAGTTAAAAAGAGCAAAATAAAATTATGAAAATAAAAATATAACTAAAATTAAGAGCTCAGGATTGGGGTTTACAGAAGATTAGAAAAATTTAAAGAGATAATTAGTGAAACAGGTGAAAGAACAGAAGAAAAATATCCAGAAGGAATCATAAAATAGAAGGATAGAAAATGTGGAAGATAGGATAAGAAACACAGGGGAAATGGTTATAAGTCCTAATGTACATAAAGACTTAAAACTTTCCAAGACTAAAACAAAACAATTTACAGATTCAAAAATTAAAAAAAAAACCCACCCCAAACCAGAAAAGTAAAAAGAAATTCACACCAAAATATTAGAGAGGAACTGAGGGTGGGTTTGAAGTGTGGTGGCAAAAGAAAGAATAAGAAGCAAAAAAAAACAAAAAACAAAAAAAAAAACAACTTATAAAATCATTCAGAAAAATTACTTAAAAAAAACAACTAAGTCTAAAGTTAAAGGTACACTTAAAACTATATAATTTTACTAACCCATGTCACCCTAACAAATTTAATAATAAAACATAAGTAAAAATAAAGTTAATGAAATTATATCTTCAATGTTCTGAATCCCATATTCCAGCAAAAATATCCTTCAGAAATAAAGGTGAATTAAATATATTTTCAGGCAGACAAAAGCTAAAATAATTTATCATTAGCAGACCTGACTTACAGGGAAAACTAAAAGATAATCTTTAGGCAGTATAAAGCTATTCCAGATAGCAAGTTTGGAATTCAGAAAAAAATGAAAATGATAAATTTTTAAATTAATTAAAAACAAATATTGGCTATATATTATTATTTGTATAAGATTTATATATTTGGCAGAATTAAATTTGCGTGACAGGAGGAGATAAAACTAAAGTGTTCTAATGTCTTTGCATTCTAGGAAAAAGGTGAAAGTGCAAAGTAATGTTCAACTCTGATGAATCAGGATATAGGTTATGATTTGAAGAACTTCTAAAATATTGTAAGAGTGAATATCTTCCAAACTGCCCCCCCACAATAAAAGGAATAATTTGGGGACGCTTGGATAGCTCAGCAGGTTGAGCACTTGCCTTTGAACCATGAGGATTGAATCATAGCCACAACCCATGCAAACTCATATGCTGAACTGGGGCATAACTGGTAACAGCCAGGATAGTGTCAAAGATTTTCACCTCCCATGCGGGAGGCTCCCAGTTTTGTTCACCCTGTGTGGCCCTGCATCCACCTGTGTGGAATGAAACTATGCTGCAACTGGTGATGGACAACTACAGAGAGTGCTCTGAATCCTGACCCTCCTTCTCCTTCTCCTTCTCCTTCTCTTTCTCTCTCTATATCTCTCTCATCTCTTAAACAACAAAATTAATCATTTTAGAAAATAAAATAATTTTGGTAATTTAAAAATGTTTTAAAAAAGTGACAAGAGAATGTAGAAAAAAAGAAGTAAAAATTGAATCGGAGGAGAGAAAAAAGATGGCGGCATGAGAGGAGAACACCGATAACTGCCTGGGAAGGGCCTTGTGAACAGAGGGGAATTCACCAGGGAAACCCTGAGAAGCAACCTCAACTAAGAGAACCACACAACACAGAACAACACCCAAAGTTTAGAGAAAAAAAGGAGAGCGGGAGAGGGAAGGGGAAGCAGCAGTTCGGGGACAGGGACTCGAAGCATGGCTCAGGGCTGGCAAAAACAAAGGGGGATTGGGGGACTATGGTCAAAGTGGAGCTGGATCGAGGGCAGGCTAGAAGCCGAGACCTAGGGAGTGTGGAAGCCCCACAAGACTGTGAACAATTTAACATCCGAACTCAAGGGACAGCACACAGTGCCCTAATCAGATCACAGAGCCTGAAGTGGAACAGGGACTGTGCAGCAGGGCAGCTGCACTTCCCGGCGGGTGGGGTGAGAGCAGGGACTCAGCCCACAGCAGCTCAGCACCCCCTATAAACGAAGGAGATTGACTGTGAGGGAGCACCTTCTGAAGACAGGGCTCTAGGAGTGAGGGCTGGGGCTTGAATGGACATAGCTGTGTTAGACTTAGAGTAAGGTGACCAGATTTTAACATTGGTAAAGCGGGACACCATTGACCAGGGGGGAGGGGATTCTTGATTAAAAATTTGGTCTATATGGAGCAACAAAAGTTTTCATAGAATGCAAGAATAGTATTGTAATATATTTTTTTTAATTTCAACATAAGTACAATTAACAAATATAATACATAAAAAATTATGTATAGTATTATTTTATTCTTTGGCATATTTTTCATTTGAGTGAATTTTTTTTAGTAGATTGCTGTCGTTGTTTAAAAGGTCATGAAATTTTTCACACGAATTTGTTAAATTATATTTCACACATAAAGTGGCTTTCAAAGTCTCAACACTTAATTGTGATTTTTCTGATGTCCACACTTCATTTACCGTAGAAATAATGCGTTCAGTCACAGCATTAGTTCCTGGTAAGGACAGCGCGTATTCCACAATTTTTAGTGCATTATTGTATGGAACATGGTTTGTTTCAAAATGATGAAATATTTCTAACCATTTGTTCTCTATTGTGATTTCTTCTGATGCCCGAGATTTAACCTTTTCCTTATCAATATATATTTTTAATAATGATACCTCATTAAAAAGATCATTTTCAGAAATATTACTATATGAGAAATTTTGAGTAATATAATTGAATAATTTTTGCACAACGTTCCAATTAAGTTCTTGTTTTAATGTAACCCAATGAAAATGTTCAATATCATTGTAATGTATCATCCATTCTTCTAAATAATCTATGCAGTTACTATAGAACTTTTTAATGTGATTCATGATATTTGCACGCTTTATTGCACCTTGTTCTTCTAGCTGGTTTATACTATTATGGATAGTTAATGGAAGAAAATTATTTTCTAACTGCTCATGACACTGAAATTTTAAATTATTAACTTCATTTGCTACTTCAATTACTGAAATTTTGTCACCTTCAGTAAGTTTTATAGCATTTTGAAAAAGAGCTGCTTGATTGTGTACACTCTAGCCAAATTTTTGAAGATTCTTTTTCAAAAAACTCTTCTAAAATTCTAGGACATTTATCCTGTGATAGAAAGTAGGATTTCAAAGGATCGTATATTTTCAAAATTCTTTCGACAGCTGGCAAAAGAGCTAACCAGCATGTTTTACTGTATCCAAGTATTTTCTGATATTCGACTTCTGAAGTTTCACAAAATTCTTTAAGCATTTCAACGCACACTGTGTATATATAGAAATAAGAATATATTTTAATAACAATATTTTCCACATCTACAGGCAACAAGTCAGCAGCTGTTTGAATGGTATTATGTATTATGTGCATTGCACAACCAACATCAATAATGTTTTGATTAAGGTTTTTGTTTAATTTATAAAAAATATTATTTGTACGTCTTCTTGCTTTCCCTCCAAAATCTGCGTTCATGTTGTCTGCACAATATGCAATCATTTTATGTTTTAAATTGTTTTTTTCCAAAATATTAATAATGGAACTGAAAATTATTTTAGAAGTTTCGCAGGGCAAAGAAACAAAATCTAAAATTCTAATTTTTATTCCAGTTTCCGAATCCAAAAATCTAATAATGGTTGGAAATAACTTTATATCCTTATGATTAGATGCGTCAGAATATATGGATATAAAATTAATTTTTTCTAGATTTTTGTTTAATTCTGAAAATGTATATGGGGAAAGCACATTACATACAATTGCCTCGAATTTTGTTCTAGCACAGGCATATATTTTTTGTTGAATAACTTTTTGACAACTTGTAATGTACAGTCCATAGATCTGAAGGAATGATTGTGATTAATAGCATGAAAAGACATACGTCCTTCTGTTAATGCTAATTTCTTTTCTTCGTCTCCATAAGTTGTTTTCTGAAAAAATTCCTGTATTTTGGAGTAAGATGCACCAGTATTTAAATATCTTTTATGTTTCTGTGTCACCAAGTGCTTTGAAATATCATTCTTCCCGCTGTGCGAAATAGAAAATTCACCATTACATTTCTCACATTTTACCATGTAATCGCTTTTGGCTTTTTTAATAAAAGGAAAGTCACTTCTTAGATCATTGTTGAATTTGCATCCTCTTTTCTTACTCATTATGTTAAAAATCTAAAAAAAAAAATTTTTAATTATATTAAAAATTATTATATACATATTAAAAACACATTAAGTAGGTACATAATTACATAAATATATTTTATTGTTAGTTTATAAATTAAATTAATTTGATTGTTATAAAGTAACTATATTTTAAAAATTATTTTAATTGTAATCTTATATTTCTTTCTAAATAATAACAATACTAACTTGTATTATTTTTCCTCTGAATTTGCCGTAATGTAAGTCGTGTTACTTTCAAGACCGGCGCTAGACTTTTTGCCGCCACTATAAAATATATATAATCCGAGTACTGTCTGCTAAATTCAAGAAAATTTATGTATTTATGAAATAAATAAATAAATTATGTACCTAAATTATCTGAATAGCTGATTTGTTGACATCACTTATTTAACTAGCACTAGCACGCAGTATGATGTCTATCGTCTGAGAGACAGTTACAAAATGTTTTCGTCGTTGCCAATGCCAAAAAATGCCATTGTTCATTAAGTCCGAATAATGGTGGTCGAATTCTAACAACTGATCAACAATGCGAACTTTGATAAGCAGTGCTCGATAATGAGTTCTCAACAATTATTCGTTATTATTAAAGTTTAACATTATAAAATTAACAAAAATAATATAAAACTCATATCCTGGGGAAATAGCCACATGGCTTCCGAAAACCGTATATTCCCTTTCCATTCCTCCGCCGTTCCCTAGCTTGTCGTGCATTCTTTCCAAAAATTAGGACTTTTTTAAAACGCTGCTGGACACAGGACAAATTGTTAAAAATTGGACTGTTCTGCCAAAAGCAGGACATCTGGTCACCTTGGCTTAGAGTGAATCCTGCAGTCTCAACAGAGCCACGGGCCTAGAGCAGCGGCTGCCAAGCTGCAGCCTGTGTGCCCAGGGATGTCGACGCCCACCCACCAGGCCACCACAGCGCACTGCCAGCACAGGAAAAGGCTTTCAGGGCCCCAAGGAGCCCCGCCCACTGGGCCACCCAGTGCCGCCGCCAATGCGCACAATTGAGCTGCCAACCCGGCCGCCGTGGTGCCAACACCTGCATACGCGACCAGGCTACTGCCTGGGCTGCTGCACCGCTGAGAATCGCACGTGTGACTGGGCTGCCGAACGGGCTGCCTTGGCGCCTACGCCTGCAAGGACAACCTGGCTTTGGGTGGGCCTCTGACCGGATCACAGCTGTGACCCCTCCCGCGTAGCCGACCAGGCCTCTGCCAATCCCTAGCCCATCTGCGCTGCTGCCTTGTGGTCATGGCTCACAGACACAATTAAAGAAAAAACAGCCAAGCAGAGAGGAGAAAGACCACAGCTCCTGCACCCTGCCCGCACTGAGCAACTAGCCCCTCTGCTGAAAGAGAAATCTGCTATTGTGTCTCAGGCCCGCCCTAGCTCCTACTCACATGCCCCCACCCATGACCACACCCTCACTACCCTGCTTTCTAACAGCTAAGATAGCAACCTGAAGTTCCCCAGGGCACAGAAGCTGTCTGCTTCCCCCAACCCTCTCCCAAAATCTCTTCCTCCCACAACTGAGGACCCCCACCCCAAAATAAAGAGAAGCCAAGCCGATAGGCAAACCACCAGAGGGAAAACATACTCATGCGTAAAGCAAAAAGAACCACACCAAACACAATGCACACCTCAGAATCCAAAACCCCTCCAGAAGATCAGGGGCAGTCTTTAGTAAAGGACCTTGCACACATGGAATCAAATCTAAGTGAAACAGAATTCAGGGTTGCAATACTCAAGAAACTCAGAGCTCACTCAATGTTGCCAAAGTACCCAGACACAGTTAAATGACCTCAACACGAAATTATCTGAGCAAAATAAGTACTTTACCAACAAAATTGAGAAGCTAGAGCAGAACCAAAAGAAGCTCCTTGAAATGAAAGGCATCATGGGCCAGCTGAAAAAAGAACTGACCAGCATAGGAAACAGGGCTGACCAGCTAGAGGAAAGGATGAGTGAAATCGAAGATAGAAACATGGAAACATCACAGAGAGAAGAAGAAAGGGAAATGAGAATCAAGAGAAATGAAAGAGCCCTATAAGAACTCTCTGACTCCATCAGAAAGACCAATATTGGAATAATAGGGGTACCAGAAGGAAGCAAGATTAAATTTTCTCAGAGTCTACTAAAACAAATAGTGGATGAAAATTATCCTAACCTGTGGAAAGAATTACAATGCCAAATTTAAGAGGAAACAAGAGCCCTAACTACCTAGACCCTAGCAGATCTTCTCCAAGGCACATTGTTCTCAACATGACAAAAGCCAAACACAAAGAAAGAATCCTCAAGGCTGCCAGGAAAAAACAAATTATAACTTTCAAAGGAAAACCTATCACGCTGTCACCAGACTTATCAGCAGAAACTCTGTAAGCCAGGAGGGAATAGAGCCCAATCTTCAAAATATTAAAAGAGAGAAATTTCCAGCCAAAAATGAACTATCCAGCAAAATTAACCTTTAGATATGAAGGAGGAATTAAGGACTTTTCAGATATACAGAAGCTGTGGGAATTCTCCAGCTCATAACTGGCACTCCAAGAAATACTGAAGGAGGCTATTCGACCTGAATCAAGCAATCAAAACAAAGAAAAAAAATGGAGAAAAGTTGGCACAACAAAAAAATAAAAAGGAAGGAAGAAATGGATACAGGATATCTTCATATAGCAATCATCACCCTGAATGTAAATGGACTGAGTTCACCAATAAAGAGGCACAGGGTAGCAGACTGGATTAAAAAACAAAATCCAACTATATGCTGCCTGTAAGGGACACACCTCAGCCACAGGGACAAACATAGACTCAGGGTAAAAGGATGGAAAACAATACTCCAGGCAAATGGCAGTCAGAGAAAAGCTGGAGTGGCCATACTGATTTCTGATGAAAAAGACATCAGGATTAAAAAAATAATAAGACATAAAGATGGACATTACATCTTGATAAAAGGGACAATACACCAAGAAAACATCACACTCATCAATATATATGCACCCAATCAGGAAGCACCAAAATTTATAAAGCAACTACTAACAGATCTAAAAGGAGAATTTGACAAAAATACAATTATAGTAGGGGATCTGAACACCCCCCTGACAACATTGGACAGATTATCCAAGCAGAAAATAAATAAGAAAATTGCAGCTTTAAATGATACATTGCAGGAAAATGACATAATTGACATTTACAGGTCATTTCATCCTGCAACACAGGGCTATACATTTTACTCTAGTGCACATGGAACATTTTCAAGGATAGACCGTATCCTGGGACTTAAATTCAACCTCACCAAATTTAGGGCATCTAAATTATACCAAGTGTATTCTCAGACCATGAAGTGTTGAAACCAGAGATCAATTGCAAAAGATCAAGTGCAGAGAGAACCATATACACGTGGAGACTGAACAACATGCTATTAAAAAGTGACTGGTCAAAGACAAAATAAAACAGAGATTAAAAATTTTGTAGAAACAAATGACAATGAAAACACAACATACCAAAATTTCTGGGACACAGCGAAAGAAGTATTAAGAGAAAAATTTATATCATTACAGGCCTATCTCAAGAAACAAGACAAATGACAAGTAAACACACTCACATCTCATCTTATAAAGCTAGAAAAAGAAGAACAGAGGTCCGCCAAAGCCAGCAGAAGAAAAGAATTAATAAAAATTAAAGCAGAACTTAATGAAATACAGAATAGAAAAACAATAGATAAAATTTAACACCACAGGTGGAAGCCGGGATGGCTCAGTGGGTTAAGTGCTCACTTTGCAGCCCCAGGGATTGAGGATCGAATACCGGCCCCGGCCCGTGTGGACCCATATGCTGAACTGGGGGGTGCTCCCAGTTCAGTTCTCACAGGGGTGAAGACCCTGGCCCAGTTCCTGCCCTGTGCAGTCCCACTCCCACCTGTGGAATGAAACTATGTGGAGAAACCAATGATGTGCAACTATGGAGACTGTTCGGGGCTTTCCCCCTTCTGTCTGACTCTGTATCTCTCTCTCTCTCTCAATCTCTGTCAAAAACAATAAAAACAAATCTTTAAAAAAAAATTAATGCCACAAATTGCTGATTCCTTGAAAAAAATCAATAAAATTGACTAACCACTGACTAGGCTCACCAAAGGACAAAGAGAAAAATTTTATATTTCCAGAATATGGGATGACAGAGGAGAGATTACAACTGATGCTACAGAAATAAAAACAATCATAAGAGATTATTATGAAAGAGTCTATGCCAACAAATTTGACAACCTAGAGGAAATGGACAAATTTCTAGAAACATATAGTTTACCTAAACTGAACCAAGAAGATTTGGATAACCTAAACAGACCAATCAACAGCACAGAACTGAAACAATTATCCAAAAATTGCCCAAAGGCAAAAGGCCTGGACCAGATGGCTTTACCAATGAATTCTACCAGTCATTCAAAAAAAAACTAACGTCCATCCTCCTCAAACTACTCCAGAAAATTCAAGAGGAGGCAGTACTACTCAACCCATTCTATGAAGCTGATATCTCCCTAATACCAAAACCTGGGAAAGACAATATCAAAAAGGAAAACTATAGGCCAATCTCACTGACGAACACTGATGCAAAAATCTTAAATAAAATTTTAGCTAACATAATACAACAATGCATTAAAAAGATTATTCACCATGACCAAGTGGGATTCATCGCAGGGGCACAAGGATGGTTCAACATACACAAATCAATCAATGTAATCCAGCACATAAACCAAGCAAAGTATAAAAACCACATGATTATCTCAATTGATGCAGAAAAAGCATTCAACAAAATACAACACCTATTTATTATAAAAACACTCAATAAAATGGGAATTGAAGGAAAGTACCTCAACAGAATAAAGGCCATATATGACAAACCCTCAGGAAATATTACACTGAATGGGGAAAAGCTGAAGCCTATTTTCCTAAAATCAGGAACAAGACAGGGAAGCCCCTTGTCACCACTGCTGTTCAACATAGTTCTGGAAGTTCTAGCCAGAGCAATCAGAAAAGAGAAAGGAATAAAAGGTATTAGAATCAGGAGAGAAAATGTTAAACTGTCACTCTTTGCAGATGACATGATCCTGTATATAGAAAACTCTAAAGACTCTATCAGAAACCTATTACACATAATAGACATATACAGTAAAGTTGCAGGCTACAAAATCAATGTCCCAAAATCAACTGCATTTTTGTATGCCAACAATGAAACTTCAGAAAGAGAGATGAGAAGATCCATTTCCTTTGCCAATGCAAACAAAAAGATGAAATACCTAGGAATAAATCTAACAAAGAATGTGAAGGACTTATACACTGAAAACTATAAGACACTGTTAAAAGAAATTAAAGAGGATACAAAGAAATGGAAAGACATTCCATGTTCATGGGTTGGAAGAATCAACATAGTTAAAATGGCCATACTCCCCAAAGCAATACACAGATTCAATGCCATTCCCATCAAAATCCCACAGTCATTATTTCAAGAAATAGATTAAAAAATCATCAAATTTGTATGGAAACACAAAAGACCACGAATCGCAAAAGCTATCCTAAGAAAAGACAATAAAGCTGGGGGCATCTTACTGCCTGACTTTTATCTGTACTACAAAGCCTCAGTAATCAAAACAGCTTGGTACTGGCAGAAAAACAGACACACGAACCAATGGAATAGAATTGAAAATCCAGAAATAAACCCACAAATTTATGGACAGATTATTTTTGATAAAGGATCAAAAAATATATAGTGGGGAAAAGAAAGCCTCTTCAGTAAATGGTGCTGGGAAAATTGGAAAGCCACATGTAAATGGCTGAAGGTGAACTGCGATCTCTCAGCATATACCAAAATTAACTCAAAGTGGATTAAAGACCTCCAAATAAGAAAGAAAACAATAAATTGCATAGAAGAAAACACTGGCACTAAACTTATAGACCTGGGGTTCGGGGGGTACTTTATGAATCTGATCTCAATGGCAAGGGAATTAAAAGCACAAATAAACAAATGGGACCTTATCAAGCTAAAAAGCTTCTGTGCTGCAAAGGAAACTATCAACAAAGCAAAGAGGGGACCAACCAACTGGGAAACAATATTTGTAAACAATGTCTCTGATAAGGAGCTAATATTAAAAATAACAAAGAACTTGTACAGCTCAACAAGAAAAAACCAAGCAATCCAATTAAAAAATGGGCAGTTGACCTTAACAGACACTTCTCTAATGAAGACATACATATGGCCAACAAATATATGAAAAAATGCTCCACTTCACTAGCAATTAGGAAGATGCAAATAAAAACCACAATGAGATACCATCTTACACCTGTTAGAATGGCTATAATCAATAAGACAAGGGATAACAAGTGCTGGAGAGGCTGTGGAGAAAAAGGAACCCTCTTATACTGCTGGTGGGAATGTAAACTGGTACAACCACTATGGAAGGCTGTATGGAGATTCCTCAAAAAATTATGAATGGAATTACCATATGACCTAGCCATCCCTCTACTGGGCATCTACCCAAAAAACTTGAAAAGCTTAATCTTTAAAGATGTTTGTACCCACGTGTTCATCACAGCACTGTCCACAGTGGCCAGAACATGGAAACAACCAAAATGCCCTTCGATAGACGACTGAATAAAGATGTGGTACATTTACACAATGGAATACTACTCAGCGATAAGAAATGATGAAATACAGTCATTTGTGCCAACATGCGTGGACCTAGAGACCATCTTATTAAGCAAAATAAGTCAGACTGAAAGAATCAGGAAACATATGACCTCACTTATAGGTGGAATATAAAACTGAAAGTTACAAAGACACAGAGACCTATGGACATACTCAGTGACTTGGTGATTGCCTGAGGGAAGGGGAGGAGGAGGGAGGGAGAGAGGGAAGGGTGGTGGGAGAGGGCACCATCATTATGGACACACTCAATAGTTTGGTGGTTACCTGGAGAAGGGGGAGGTGGGGGGAGGGAGAGTTGTGGGGGGAGGTGGGAGTAGGCACCGGATATATGGTGGTTTGTGGGGGAGCTGATTCTGGGTGGTGGGCACATAGTGCGATGCATGGGTGATGCAATGTGGACTTGTGCATCTGGAAACTATCCAATTGTTACCAACCAATGTCACCCTATTAAATTTAACAATAAAAAAATTAAATTGGTTATAATGTTATATTTAAATGTGAAAGTATTATATTCAATAATAATATTAAAATAATATTGAAATAACAATATTAATCAAAGTAGGCTTTAAGGTAAAAGAGAGAGAGAGAGAAGCAAATCAAAATAATAAAATATTTGATTAACCCAGAATACAAAGGCTGTCTGGAAAAAATTCAGCCATTGTCAATATAACAATAACAGTTACATGGCTGGATACTTTCTGGACAGCCCTCATATGTAACAATTTTAAACATGTATTTATTTAATAATATGGCATTATTAGATATATACAAATATACAAAAAAGTGGGAGAAATATCACTAAACAATTAAGAGTAAAGTTGAAAAGAAACAGGCAAAATATCAATGATTTTAGATATGAAAAACAATATCCACAAATTAGACCATATAGAATACTGCATCCAACAATTAGAGAATGAGCATTATTTTCAAGGGGAAAAGGACCACTTACAAATATTGATCATATAATAAGTCATAAAGCTGCAAGTCTTTACAAATTATAAAAAAATTAAAAGCATACAGTATCAGGGATACTGGAATAGCTCAGTAGGTTAAACACTTGCCTTTCAACCACAAGGTCCAGGGATTGAATCCTGTACCTGGCCCAGCCTGTGCATACTCATATGCTGAAATTCACTGTGCAACTGGTAACAGCTAGGGTGAAAGTGAAGGTTCTCTCTTCCCAAGATGGGGGCTCCTGGCTTGGTTCCTGCCCCGTACAGCCCCACATCCACCTGTGTGGAATGAAACTATGTCACAACTAACGATGTACAACTATGGAGACTACTCTGGGTCCTCTCTCTTCTCCTCCCTCTCTGTCTCTTTCACCTTCTCTAAAACAATAAAATAAATCTTTAAAAAAAAAAAAGCATACAGTATTTTCTCTGACAACAAGACAATTAAGGTAGAAATAAAAATTTTAAATATAGTTAGTAAAACATCATGTTTTGAAATTAAGAAAATATTTATAAATAATCTAAAAGTTAAAAAATACAGAAAGAAATTAAAATTAAATGAAAGTAAAGAAAATTGTCATAAAAATCAGAAAGTATTTCAAGCTTAATGTTAATAATATATTCCATATCAAAAATCGGGGGAGGGGGAGCTGTGCATAAAAGAAAATTTTTAGCTCTAGATGCTAAATAATAAGGTGACTACCTCAATAAATCAGAAAATGAACTATAAAATACACAAAGAAAGTGGAAAAAGTGAGTGATAGATGATAAGAATTAACAAAACAGAAAATAAATCTTCAAATAGAATCGACAAAACAAAAGTTGGTTTTCAAGTTGATTTTTATTGAAGAATATTATAGATACAGGAAAGTTCACACTCCAGTAAGTATATAGCTCATTGAATTTTTATAGATTGTACATTCTTGTAAGCAACACCCAGATCAAGAGAGTACCACCAGCACCTTTGATGTTCCATTATGCTCCATACCATCACTGTTCCCACAAGAGAAACTTCTAGCCTGACCTCTAACTCCCTAGAATACTTCACCCTGTTTGTTGTTTATATTAATAGACAGCAATTAACTTTTCAGATGAATAAAATTGATATATCTTTGATGGAGGTTTATCAAATTAAAAAAAAAAAAAAGAACAAGTACAAAAATAGCCAACGTCAAGAATGAGAAATGATGGGAAAGCCAGGATGGCTCAACAGGTTAAGCACTCACCTTGTAGCCCAAGGTCCAAGAATTGAATCTTAGCCTCCGTCCATGTGGACCCCAAATACTGAACTGGGGTGTGGCTCCAGTTCAGTTCTCACCAGGGCAAGCTTTCCACATAGGAGGCCCCCGGTTCGGCCCTCAGCACATAGGGGCATGTCTTCCATGCAAGAGGCCCTTGTTTGGTTTCTGCCCTGAAAGGGCCCCCCCACCCACCTGTGTGGAGTGAAACTATGTTGAAAACTGATGACAGACAGCTATAGAGACTGCTCTGGACCCTCCCCCTTTTCTCTGTCTCTCTCTCTCTCTCTTTCTCTGTCAAAACAATATAATAAATCTTAAACAAACAAACCAATAAAAAAGAATGAGAAATGAGACTCCTGATGTGGCGTGTACTGCGCTGCTGGTTTGAACACCTTCATGTCCCTGTGTGATCTTTCATGAAACCACACAGCACATGTGTTTTCTACTCCTGGAGTTGGCTATTGGAGCACCTTGACTTTACCTTTTCAGAGAAGCTTACTGTGTTTTCTGGTGGCACCACTGTCCTGAGATGGTCAATTTACTTTAAGGACCCTAAAGAGACATCCCAGAGAGATGGCCTTGGGAGCAAAAGACCAGTCAGAAGAGCATTGAGAGTAGAGAAAAGTTAATTCTTCCCTCACATTTGGCTCTGTGACCAGAATAAATTGATTGGCTGGAACCATGTGCTTCCCCTCCAGGCTGCTAGAGATAAGGACATTCTGGGACCTCTGGCACTGTTGATCCTATGACCACCCAAAAGCACTTTGAGGATAGAGAAGAGTTCATTCCTTCCCCACAGTTGGCACTGTGAGCCCAATAAATGCACTGGCTGGAATTCCCTGCTTCACCTTTAGGCTTCAGAAGATGAGGAGATCCTGGGACATCTCACACTTGTTGGCCTAGGACAGGGGTGGTGAACCTTTTGGCAATTGAGTGCCAAAGTTTATGAAATAAGAATATACTCGCTAGACTCGCATACCTACCCAAATGAGATAGAGGTATCGATTATTTTTATGTCTATAAGAGCATAAACAATAATTTTTTAAATGGTATTCACAGCTCCGCATGCCGAAATAATTGCTCTGCATGTCACTTTGGGCACGCGTGCCATAGGTTCGCCACCCCCGGCCTAGGAGAACAGATTTGTAGAGGAAAGGATCTAAAATAGGCAGCGCGAGAGGTGATCCTGGAAAACCCATTGGAATTTACAGTGATCCCTCGTTTTTCGCGGTCAATGGGGACCAGAACCTTCCGCGAAAGATGAAAACCCGCGAAGTAGGATTTGCCCCTAGGAATTTTCTCATTGGTCGATGTCGCACCGGAAACAAATCACGCGCCTTTATGAGAGCCCGTGGTATGTACTCTGAGTCAGCTCATCTCTTTGTTTGACATGCAGGGCTCTTTCTCTCTCGCGCATCAACATGAAACAACACTCCTTTCCGCAATGTGGCTGCCAACATGGTTGTATTTTTTCATTTTTATTTTTTGATGAATATTTTGGGAAAACCCGCGAAGCACTGAAGCCGCAAACCATGAAGCGCGAAGTGGCGAGGGAACACTGTACAACTAATAAAACAATTATAATTCAATGAAGGATTCCCTACTCAATGCACAAACACAGCTGAAAGACCCATGTGTCACATCAAAATACCAAGTGGGCAAAGAGGGGCAAACTAGGGAGAAAGGATAAGGATTGAGAAGACACAGGCAACATTTGAACTCTATGGCTGGGGGATGGAGGAGGAACAAGGCAGCAAGTGAGTATTCCAGACCCCATTTGGTCTGTGAAACAGAGAAAAAAAGGCCTAGAGGCTGGGGCTATGACACTGCAACCCAACCTCACTTTGGGCTCAGGAAGCAGAGGCACCAGTGCCATGAGACCCTGCAACCTGACCTAACTCTGGTCCTGAAAGGAGTAGAGGCAACAAGGCTGGTAAGAAGACACAGTGCAACCTCTTTCCAGCCAGGGAAGAGAAATAACAGGCTTCAGATGCACTTCTCTGCCCATGAGCAGTCTTGTCTGTGGGACCAGCATACAAAAACGCTGACCCCAAAACCCAGGCAGAAACCTCAGGGAAAACTGAGTACAGAAAGACATAAACCTACACTGTTCTCATGACTCAGAGCACCAGGTAGAAAATAAAGGCACAAATCCTGGTTTCCCTCCCACCCACCCTTTCAGGTCTCTGCCCCCAAACCTCCTCCCAGCATTAGTGTTGAGCTCTGTGAAACTATAGCAGTGAGTGTTAGCTTAAGGAGTAGAATATCTACAGAGAGGCTGTCAGAATGAGGAGTCAAATATAGCTCAAAAGGAAGAAAAGCAAAATAGTATATGAGAGGGAGAAAAATAACCTATCAGAGACAAAGCTTAATGCCATGGTTGTAATGATGCTCAAAGAACTTGATGAAATTTTCAATAGAGAGATAGCAAAAGAGAGACAATTTAAAAAGACCAGGTAGAAATAAGGATTACAATAAAGGAAATGGAAAATGGAATAGAAGGAATCTCCAGGCTAGATGAAGCAAAGCCACAAATCAGTGATTTAAAAGGAAAGGTAGAAAAAAAGAAAAAGCACCCAATAAAAACAACAAAAAGAAAAAATAATAATAAAAAATAAATAAAGATAGTTTGATTCCTCTTGGACAATACCAAGCATAAGAAGATTCGCATAATTGGGGTACCAAAGGGCCTGAGAAACAGCAAGGCATGGAGAACTTATTTGAAGAAATAATGACTGAAAACTTCCCTAACTCAGCAAAGGAAATAGTCATACAAGCCCAGGAAGCACAGATAGTCCCAAACAAGATGAACCCAAACAAGCCCATACTGAGACACATCCTAATTAAAATGACAAAAAGTTAAAGACAAAGAGTAAAATGTTAAAGCAGTGAAAGCAATGCAAGTTATAACTTATAAGGGAGCACCCATATGATTCTTAGCTGATTGCTCATCAGAAACTTTGCAGACCAAAAGGGACTGGCAGAATATAGTCAACATGATAAAAACCAAGAATTTACAACCAAGATTACTGTATCCAGTAAGGCTATTATTCAAAATTGAAGGAAAAGTAAACATCTTCCTAGACAAGAAAAAGCTAAAGAAGTTCACACCACCAAACCAGTACTACAAGAAATGTTAGAGGGGCTTCTTTAAGATGGAGTGGGGGGAGCAAAAATTATGAATAATAAAATGGCAATAGCTACATATATATCAACAGTTATTTTCAAGTCATACAGATTAAAAACTTAAATAAAAAAAAACATGGAGGGTATTGCACTCAATGTAGGATCAGATGAAGACAGATGAAGCAAAAGCTTGCCACTTACAGTTGAAATCCAAAGAAGAAAATGAACAAGTGAAATAGGAACAACTTCACTGATATAGCAAAAATTTTGCTTGTTTCCAGATGGAAGGAGGATTGGGGAAGCGGGTAAAATAAGGGGAAGTTTAGTTTGGTTGTTATAAACCAATAGTTCTCTGGATGTAGAGTATAACAAGGGAATATATAGTCAATAATATTGCAACAACTTTGTGTGTGGTCAGATGGATACTATATCTGTTGGGGTGATGGTAGGAGAGCTAGAGGGGTGGGTGAAAAGGGTGAAAATAATCAAGAACAGGGCATACAGTCGATAATGTTATATTAATAATAAGTATATATGGTGTCAGATTTCAACCAGATATATCAGAATGAGGATTTTCTAAGTTATATAAATGTCTCATCACTATGCTGTACAACTGAAACCAATATATGTCAAGTGTAATTAAAAAATAAAAAGAAATGAAGAAAAGAATTAGAAAGGCAACAGTACTATAGATGAAGGTAATAAGAAATATTATTAAAATCTTAAATATAATGAAAAAATTTATTTTAATTTTCATCTTAACCCTCATACACTGCTGGTGAGAATATAAATTGGTACAGCCACCATAGAAAACAGTATAAAGGTTCCTAAAATTTTCTCAAAAAATTAAGAATAGATCTACCTAATGACCTAGCAATTTCTCTTCTGGGTATCTAACCCCCCAAATTAAAAACATTTATCCATGTTCATTGCAGCGTTATACATAATAGCAAAGACACGGAAACAACCTAAGTGTCCTTGAGAGTATCATGCTAAGAGAAATAAGGCGAACAGAAAATGACAAGAAGCATATAATTTCACTCATATGTGGAATATAAAACATAAAGCAACATATATTCAAACAAACAAACTCATATACACAGACAACAGAAGGGTGGATACCAGAGAGGAAAGGGGTGTTGAAGAGTATAAAGAGGGTAAAGGGGATCAAATTTATGGTAATGAAGAAAAGTTAGACTTTGGGTGGTGAGCATACAATGCAATACATAGATGATGTATTATGTAATTATACACTTGAAACATACCGTGTTATTAACCAATGTCACCCCAGTGAAATTAATAAATAATAATCCCACCGTAAAAGAAAAAATAAGAAGAAATAGAAATCGGAACAATTCTATAATTATTAATAAAATTGAACTTGAAGTTTAAAACTTTATGACAAATCACAAGGGCCATATGATTCTGAATAAAGTTATTCCAAACATTTATGGATGGGATAATTCCAATCTTACATAAACTCTTTCAGTATATAGGAAAAGAGAAAATAGTCTCCAATTCATTTTATAAGGCAAAGATATTTATGTTACCCAAACTTGACAAGAATATTATGAGAAAGATAATTATAAGCTAATGTCACTGATGTTTATTACATGATACAAATACTCTAAATACAATATTAGCAAGCCAAATTTAGTGAAATATAAAAATAATAATATATCAAAACTAACTGGTTTTCCTAAGAATACAAAGATTGCTGAACATTAGAAAAATCAAGGGGAAACTGGGATGGCTAGGCAGGTTAAGAGCTCACTTTGTGGCCCTAGGGTCCAAGGATAGAGTCCCAGTTCTGATCCCAGCCCATGCAGGCCCATATGCTGAACTGGGGTGTGCTTCCCATGTGAGAGACCCCCAGTTTGGTGCTCACCACGGCGAACTTCTCATGTGGGTGTCCCTTGGTGCAGCCTCCAGCTTGTGGGAGCTTGCCTCCCATGCAGGAGGCCTCCAACCCTGTTCCTGCCCTGTGCAGCCCCTGCCCTCCTGTGTGGAATGAAACTATGTGGAAAACTGATGTAGTACAACTGTGGAGACTGCTCTGGGCCTTCCCTCTTCTCTCTGTCTCTGTCTCTCTCTTTCTGTCAAAAATGATAAAATAAATTTAAATAAAAAAGAAAAATCAATCGAAGTAATTTGGCATATTAACTAACTAAAGAAAAATCATAGAATAATAATAATAAATAAAAATTGTAGATCAATTTATTGACTTTAATCCTTTTCTTGTCTATAGTAATTAGTATACATCTACATTCTTGCCTTTGTCACATTGTGGACTTGACCGTGTGACTTGCTTTAATATTATTAGATGTGACATACACACACACACACAAAGATTTAAAATGTGCTTGAACAGTGGAGTTGTCCTCCTGCACTTATGCCATCATCATGCTAAGATTATGCCCCTAGGTAACTTCCTGTTCCTGAAGAATGAGAAACATGAGGAACAGATTTGAGCCCTATTCACGGTTTGGTGCTGAGATTAGCTAATCCATTGCAGCCTGGTCTAAATCAGCCATTCAGCTGTCACAAACCACAGAGCTTTGTCATAGTTTGTTAAACAGCACTATTATGACAATGGCTGATTGATATAACACATGGAAAGAATTTTGTAAAATTTAACATTTTATTATGATAAAAACTCAGCATACTCTAGTAGAAGAGAATATAATTTGATCAAGAATATCTACAAACACCTAGAGCTAACAATATACTTAACAGAATGGTTAAATATGCAGAAAAGCCAAAAACAGCTATAGAAGTATTATGAGAACCAATAATGAGTTTACGAAGATGGGTGGATATATTAATGGCTTATGTATAAAGGAAAAAATTTTGATTTGTGAATAAAGCCATTACTGTACTAAATGTAGGTTGTTTTACTTTAGATTGTTCTAGGTTAGCAAAAACAGGCGCTAATGTAGATATTTCATAAAAGGAAAGTGGCTTAATGTGAACTTCAGGAAAGTGAAGGATACTCTTCACTTTATGCTCTTTCGGCTTATGAGAGGTTTCATAGGAATGCTCTGCTCTCCTATAGCTAGGAAAAATAACTGTATTTTCTTACACTAGCAGCCCAGATGATCATATTTGTATATATGTGTGTGTGTATATATATATATATATATATATACACACATATATATATATATGTGTATATGATATATGTACATATGTGTATATCTACAAACATAGACACACATGTATATGTGTATATATACATTAGCAACACCATATACTAGCAACATCTTACAGAAAAACAAAAATTTAAATGGATACTATTTAAACAATATCAAAATAATTAAAGATTAGTTGTTTAGAAATCATTTGCAAGACCTCTAAGAAAAACTTTAACAACACCTTATTGAAAAAAAATAATCAAACCTAAATAAATAAAGACATAGATTGTGTTAATGAAATGGAAGACTCAATATTGCAAATATTATGTCACCCAAATTGATATAAAGATTCAATGCAAACCCAATAAAAATCCCAAAATATTGTTTCTGTATTTATATACATGGCTAAAACTTGACAAGCAGATTTCAAAATTGATATAAAATTGTAAGTCAAATTTAGGAATACTTGCTCTACTGAATATCAAGACCCAATAAAGTTGTGGTAATTGACACAGAATAGAATTGATGCATGCAAAGAGAAATTGATCAACCTGACAGGATGAAAGAGCCAGAAACATGTATGCATGAACACCTGATTTATGATGAAAGTAACACCAAGAGCAGAGAAAAAAAAAAAAAAAGGACAGATTTCAATGAACAGTTCTGGGATAATTAAGTATCCTCATTAAAAACGGAAAAAACAGATTTGACCTTGCCCTCACGCCATCTATAATATTAATTCTTGGTAAATTTTAACTTAAATGTGAACAAACATCCACAAATCCCATTATTTGTCATAAAAAAAATAAATATTAAAAACACAATGTTACCATTTCATACTCCTAGGATGACTGAAATTAGAAAGATACATAGTACTAAAAGCAAGTGGAACTCTGACACTGCTGGGTGGAGTGGGAATTGGGAGACCATATTGGCAAAAACTTAAATATTCTCTACTCAAGGTAGAATATATTATACCAACCCTAAGGCCCAGAAATTGTGCTCCTAGAAATACACCTAACACAAATATTCATTAACAGGTAAAAGATTCATACATTGTAGCATATTTGTACAGTAGAGTGACATAAAAATGAAAATGAATTTACATGCAAAATCAATAGATTTCTCAAATAGAATGTTCAACAAAAGACTACAGTGTTCCTTCGTGTTTTGCGGCTTCAGTGCTTCGTGGGTTTCCCCAAAATATTCATCAAAAAATAAAAATGAAAAAATACAACCATGTTGGCAGCCACATTGGGGAAAGGAG